>CAMZMU010000084.1:5488685-5712816 GCA_947311845.1 Poa pratensis
GGATGATACTATTGTTGGACGTCGACATATAAAAAGCGTTAGGCGAGTGGGGCTTTTATATATGCCCTGTGGGGTTGTTGGACCGAAAGAAATAGAAAAAAATTCACGAATGCGGCCCTTCAACCAATCATGGTGGCACACCTTGTAAAGGAGGAGATCGAGCAGAGGGCGTTTGGTCACACAAAGGATTCTGGAGACGCGGCTTTTTGTTGTTATTCTTGACCCTGTAATCTTTCTTTTATGAGTGTCCTGACTCGGATAGATAATATGTAACTAAATTTCTCTGCTATCTAATCGGACAGCAAGATCGACTGACTTAAAACTCAAACAAAAAACCTGGAGAGATGAGCAGGGGCCATACTCTTTTTTTTTTTTTTTTTTGCAGTCTCAGCTCTAGAAAACAACAATAGTACATACCGAAGTGCATAAAAGGCTTCTGTTTCCCAAACACGCAGCTCGCTTCACAACAAAATGCTACAGCCGCCTATAGTGCACAGTCCACACTCGTCCAAATTACATTGGGTCATATCTCGGAGATTACACCGCGAAACCAGAATCTTGGAGATTACACCGCGAAGCCTACGGCCAAGATAGGGACCTAGACATATGCATACCAAATCCACCTCCAATAATGGCTATGCCACTGGCTAGGCATCCTATTTTCCCACCATCTATATAAGATTAATTTGATGACGCATGGTATATATTGATAATAGTGAACTATATATGTAGTCAACACTCAACAACAGTGAAAGTTTGAAGTGGATGGTCACACTTACAAACCAATATAGTATAGTATTTCTTGACTTCGATCTTTTCTTCTAAGAAATCATACATACTCCGTATATAGCAAGCAGATAACATGTACAGGGAGAAAGGTTTGATGCTGGACATGAGGGCACCGAGGTGCAATGAAAAGAACGCCTAATATTCCCAAGTTGGCCATGCACTTCCGACCCTCCATACATACTTCAGGTAGTCCATGAGAACCTCCGGAAGGCTTAGTGGCAAGGCTGGAGCTATCCTTTTCTCATCGGGAGAGGGTTCGAAGAGTTTCTCATTGCCCTCTTGTCCCCAAGGCGAAACAAGTGGATCCCGCGATTTCCATAGTGCCCGCTGATGTAGTAGATACAGTTGCCTTCGATGCCAGGAAGATTACTAGCATCAACGGAGAGGCACCTGTTGCCGAGTAAGATGGCACGGTTGTTCCCAATTCCCCTAATTGGATAAACAGCTTTGTGCTCATGGTCGACCTGATAGACCTGTACGGTGGACGTCCAGTGACAAACAAGCAGTACCTCCCCGTCATTGTCCACGATGAAGGTGTGTAGGGGCCCACAGTCTCTTTGTTGCAAGTAATCATTATGGTACCCATTACGGTACGAAGGGAACAATGGTCTAATTTCTTCATGTCCGTTTTCCACTTCCACGACCCCTACCGATCCCATCTCGTCGACTTCAAACGCACAACGTCCTTTGAAGGTCACCCGGGCTGCGGAGAATGCAGGGCTCCAGAAGATTCGATTGTCCTTTATATGACGGTTGGGTACGACAAAACAATCCTTCCAGAAGGTGTAGAGCTCCCTTGTCGGCTGGATCCCCACCGCTACTGTTACAGTTCGGCGTCCAAGGCTGTCCCATGACTGAGGGTAGGAAGCCATGTACCCTCTTCCTTAACACCAACACTGGGCGTTTCATGTGGAAGAACATGCCGACGCTCCATGGTGACGTGATCGCCGCTGACGACACCAACGGACTGCTTATCCTAAAGGCGGCCAGAGACGACTCCAAGATCGTCGTCCAAGAGATTTCATAGTAATTTAGTTGTAGGAGTTACATTGTAAATTTTTTAGATAATTGATCCAAAACAATGTGCACGTCACTATTGCGTGTATGAATAAAGGTACATCTATTTCTAAAAAAACTCGAAAAGGTCTAAGTTTTGGGCTGGTGGTAAGTTATTTGTCGACTGTCTTGTGCTTCACACACAACAGCGTTGAGCGTTTGCCGAGTGCACGTATATGAGAGTACTCGACAAAAACTTTCCATTATTCCCACGAGTTGCCAGATTGCACAGTTCCGCACCATTTGTCTCATTTGTTGAGGCCATGAGAGTAACACTCGGCAAATACATGCCAAAATTATGTTTTTGAAACATTCCGACAATTCAAATAATC
Source organism: Poa pratensis (assembly GCA_947311845.1). Lineage (NCBI taxonomy): Eukaryota > Viridiplantae > Streptophyta > Magnoliopsida > Poales > Poaceae > Poa > Poa pratensis. The sequence goes on from CAMZMU010000084.1 coordinate 5,490,863, forward strand.
TATACCAGCAATATGATCAACCAGTCATCAAATCACATAAATCATCACAAGTAGCACGAGTAAAATCATACACGATTGTACAAACTTAACGAGTGGCTATGATCACACATTTAAACACAATTCCACAAAGTTATCAAGTATCCACGATGAAATATCACAAAAGTCACAACTTGAGCAATCAACGGATGCAGCGGTAAGTTCAACATAGAGGCAAGCACATCATGCTTACCAACAATAAGCTCAAGGGCTATGTATGCCGCCGGATCATCCCATGTAAGATACACACAGTGACGTGTGGTATAGATGATAGTAAACTATTTCGTCAACGACCGTGAAAGTGTTAAATATAATATCACACGCTAACAAAACCATATAGTATTTTTTGTGTTTGATATATTCTCATAAAAATCCTGCATAGTACTCTCTAGTCTCTACCACATACAGATAAGTTGGATGTTGGAAATGACGGCGCCTAGGTGCAAAGAAAAGAACAGCCTAATATTCCCAAGTTGGGCTCTCACTGCCGAACTTCCATCCATACTTCGGGTAGTCCATGAGAACCTCCGGAAGGCTTAGTGGGAGGGCTGGAGCTAACCTTACCTCATTGGGCGAGTATTGGAAGAGTTTTTCTTGGCTTCCGTCCTCAAGGCGAAACATGTAGATCCCACGACTGTTGTAGATGCCGCCGATATAGTAGATGCAGTTGCCTTCAATACCAGGAAAGTTGTTAGCATCAACGGAGAGGCATCGGTTGCCGACTAAGATGGCACGGCCCCCAATGCTCCTGATTGCATAAACAGCTTTGTTCTCGAGATCGACCGAGAAGGCCTGTACCGTGAATGTCCGGTGACAAACAAGAAGTAACTCCCCATCGTTGTCGACGAGGAAGGTGTGCACGGGCCCAAAGTCAGAGTAATAAGGATGGTACTCACTACGGTACGGGAGGAACACTGGCCTCACTTTCTCACGTCCGTTCTCCACCTCCACGACCCCTATCAATCCCTTCTCGTCGACTTCGTAGGCACAACCACCTTGGAAGGTCACCCGGACGGCAGCGAAAGATTTAAAGTCCCAAGTGGTTTCATGCTTCAAACGTTGGCACTTGCGTACGACTAGACAATCGTTCCAGAAGGTGTACAGCTCCATCCTAGGGTTGCCATACACTGCTACTGCTGCAGTTCTGTGGCCAAGGCTGTCCCATGTCTTTGGGTGGGAGACCATGTACCCTGTGAAGGGGTTGAGTACGCGGATCCCGGAGTCACCCGCCGCCTTTAGGATGAGCAGTCCGCTGGTGTCGTCAGCGGCGATACAAGCATCGGCTGCATCACCATGGAGCATCGGCATGTCCTTCCACATGAAACGCCCGGTGTTGGTGTTGAGGAAGAGGCGGCGGCTATCCTGCTCGCCGGCCGCGTCCCGGTCAAGCGAGCCGAGCATGGCCCATCCGTAGGGACGGAAGCACGGCTCCGGGCCACACGGGTCGTCGGTGGAGGCGCGCCAAGCCTGGCACACGCCGCGGAGGCTCACATAGTAGTCTATGTCGCCGTTGGAGAGAAATATGCCACAGATGCAGCGGACGAGGTCCGGGGCCAGTGACGACCAGTCTCGCGCCGGCGCCGGCATGGTGGCGTGGCGCTTACGCCGGTGGAGGTTTGACATTGGTCTATCTCTTGTCGCTGCCGATAGATCAGATTGAGCCGATTCTATGTGTGCTGGCGGCGCGCGATGGGGTTTAGGTCAGAGACGTACGGATGTATATTTCTGTGCCCTCTTTGGCGTGTAGAACTAAGACGACACGCCTAGTTTTGCAAAGGTGAACGTTTCAAAATAGACCCACGATATTCCATCTGCGGTTATGCACCTCGGTGGATGGCAATCCATACGAACCAAAGAAACTGATTTTATTACTTCCATATACAAACGATCTGAATTAAGCCAATTAACAAAATGAGATGAGACGAGATGACAATCAAAGACAGTAGATAAATTAAGTAAGCCAAATATTTTTGAATCCGTGATGGTAAAATTCATCAAGCCAACAAGAGCACATGCGTTTGTTCTTTCTTCCAAGAACTAACGGCCGGAGCCCATACAGTAGCGTAGGAGAACATGAACAAGGCTCATCGGACGAGCAGGACTCTGTTCGATGCGACCCAACACGCCGCCAGAGCGAGACTGCGGGATGAGCCTCTCGTACGGGCGTCTCTCAGACTCTCACCTCTGTCGTCTCCAAGTTGACACCTGCAGACCCCCAACTCGAACAGCACGCCGAGGCCGAAGTAGACGCTGTTGGTGTCAATGGCAGGGAGACGATCAGCGTCCACGGAAACAGAACACCGGAGGCCAAGGAACAGAGCATGGTTCCCAACGCTGGTTACAGGCACGAGCAACTTCCTGGCAAGGTCTGTAGGAAATTGTGTCTTGCAACATTTTATATATTTACTACATTGTCTGGAATTAAACTTCAGAGTGTGGAAGTATCACAGAAATAACATGGAATTAATGATGTGGAATTGGGAAATATACTTAAGGAAGCCGGTACGGCTATACTGGAACACAGTGTATATTAATATGCTGGAATTATACCTGGGAACAGTATAGAGCGGAATGCCAGGTTGTTCATAGGATTGGCTCTATGGATTGTTAAAGCCTACGAGTTTGATTTTGTATTCGAACTCGGTGCATGACTCACACGTGCGTGCTGGGACCTAATTGTTTAATAGTAATAGGCTCGGTTAATGGCTGTTAATGATAGTGGTTGGTTTAACAAGTCACGAGTCCTATCTGGAAACAGATTGAGTTATCTGGAATTTGGAGTCTATATAAAGGTCCCACCCTCTAGCCTCAATATGCATTGTGAGCGGCACCACCGATAAGGCAGATGAATAGAGGGTAGGCCGAATTAGCTCCAACCCTAATTTTCTACAAGGTCCACCATGAACACCTCTAAGGATCTAGACATCGGAACGCGGACGAGTAGCTGCTCGCCGGCGTTGTCCACGAGAAAGGTGGCAGGCACACTCTCCCAGTCCCAGTTGCGTGCGTCCACGATGATGGTGACCTGCGGCTCGTCGTACCGCGGGGATATCTCGACGACCGCGATGGCACCGCTCATGTTGGCAGCATATACACGGTCTGGTCGACCCACGCCAGTTCTCTGTAGATGCACAAGCTGAGGAGCGCCATAGGGGAAGAGCCGGCGACGGCCACGCTTCGGTGCAGTGGGTAAGACGAGGCTGGCGCCCGGAAAGCGACCAGGGAACCCGTAAATGGGTTGAGGACAGACATCCTGGCACGGCCGCTCAGATCAGTTTCCAGGACAAGGAGGCCATCCGCCGTGCACTGGTAGAAGTAGTCGCGGAGCACGGGGAAGTGTTTCTGCAGGAAGCGCCCCGTGTCGAGGTTGAGGAAGGGAGAATTGATTTTAACCCCTCTAGCTCACACGCCTTTGATCATATACCCCTTTGTTTGCCTGCCTTGCTCTGAACCCCCGATGTGGCCTAATTCTCGCTGACTTGCCCCTCCTGCGCTGTTATCTCTTGATTTTAGCTGATAAGGAAAGAATCTGGACTTAATAAATTGGAAATTGCCAAGCATGCCCTCGTTCACTTTCCTTTCATCAGCGCACGAGACAGAGGCGCCTAGCCCGTTCTTCATTCTGTCCCTGACGTAGCGCCCAGCCGCCAGAGCCGTAGCGCCGCCCCACCGTCTGAAGCTAGCGCTGGCTGCTCCGCGGTCGTCCGCCGCCACCGTCCGCCATCCGCCGCCGCCGTCCATGGTACAGCGAGCTCTCTCCCCTTCTATTTTTCACAGATTTTGTGCTCTCCTCCTCTACTGTCTCTAAATCGTTGAACCCTAGGTGTTGAGTGGATTGACATGGGGATTTGAGTGGGAGGGGCTTGATTGATGAAGGGTTGTGATGGATCTGAATAAAGAAGAAAATCACTCCAAAGAGGAAGAAATTAAGCGATCTGTGAACTTGTTTCTGGCTGTGATGAACTCGTGTGTGAGGTTGAGACTCACTTTTATTGTTCTGTATGTGAGGTGCAAACTCACTTTTGGCTGCTCTGTACTACGCATAGAACTGTGTCTTTTGGAGAAATATTTTTGTGGCTAGGACATCTGTACTACATGTAGAACTATGTCTTTTGAACCGAAGGGTATTTTTTTCCATTCATATTTATGTTTGGTGGTTAAATGTGTTAACCAAGCCAAAGGGGGTTGTCAGCAACAATTAGATACGCTGGGGGGGGGGGGGGGGGGGGGGCTGGCGGCGTGGCCGGGTATTTCCCCGTGGAGGTTGAGGAGCAAGAAGCGGTCGACGGTGGAGTGGATGGGTACGTCCTGGTCGAGTATGATCCATCGGCTGGGGTGGAAGCGGCGGTCGCTGCTGCGCGGGTCTGCCATCGCTGCGCGCCAGTTGTGGCACACCGCGCGAAGGCTCATGTAGTAATCTAGGTCGGTGGTGGCGAGAAAGACGTCGGCGATGAGGCAGACGCAGTCGGAGGGTAGACATGACCAGTCCACCGCAGCCATGGTGATGTGAGGTTTGTGGGCTATGGCATCGGCTCGTTGTCTCCGGCTCTCCCTCCAGCCGAATATATGGAGTTCAGCAGCACATGAGACGCGCATGGGGGAACCTCAACGGTTGTGGCTGTTAATGCTATCTGACGCTGTGTCTTCTGTGCCGGACGCGGGCGCGTCGTCATCACCGCCGTTTTGGGAAGCCAAGCGCTTAACGCTGCCATTAACACTGCGAAGTATTTTCATTTTGAGCTTCACACTGATGTAAAAATGGAGGGAAGCTAAAACTGAAGTTTCTCTTAGCGCAGAAAAAACTGGCGGGAGTACTATTTGTTATGCAAATTGCATGGCTAACATTAATTAAGTTATGGGTAATTGGAATAATGCTTTGTTTCCTGTGATCAATTAATGCACTGCATGATTTGTGTGTGACAAAGTAGCACTAATAAATACTTGGCTAATTTGTCAGAATTTTTCTAGGATGTAGACTATTTTGGAATGGAGGGAGTATGATGCAGCGTTGTATTTACTATCTGAACATCATGTGGCTTTGTTAACTTAAAGTCGGGCAATAAAGACATTTTATCTAAAAAATACAGAATTATCACAAACGACTCTGAATTAATTCCTTACCTTTCCATCTCTGATCCACGCGGACAAAGTTCCCTAGTGCTTATATTTTGAACCCTTGCGAAGGAGTCGTACATAGGGTAATGAAATGGAACTCCGCTGTCACAAATCACAAATGGGTGGACCGAACTCTAATGGTGGGTTCAGTAACATGTAAAGTGAACCTAGAGTTTATGGGGTTTACCCTAGGCCCTAGGGGAAGTTCCGATTACGCTTACTTATTTAGTCAGATATGCAGATATAATTAATATTAATGCTAGTGGTGTTTAGAATAATAGATTTGTGATTAGATATAGATAACTAATAATTTAAAGCTAAATGCATGAAATATAGTGGGTGAAATCTAAAATATACTCCTAGATGAAAATTTTCACTTGGGTGTCATACTGCCTAAGTATACACTTTGGTCTAGCGGAGCCTTTTGGGGGTTGCCGTGTTTTTGCGTTGTCATTTACTAAGACCGACCCTAGGGCTATTTACAATTTTTTTTTGACAACGGCTATTTACAAAAAAAAATTGACAACGGCTATTTATAAATTTTAGTAGTGCTTAAATATGACATTTGCCAAGATACTAGCATATTCAATTATACTTACAAGAGCACTTACATTTTAAAAATAAATAATATGGCGATCTCGGCCTGATGAAAACTTTCTTTTGATGGGACCAAAACTACCGACGAACTAAATTTCGCGCATGTATAGTGCAAAGTGTTTAGCGAGACGCTTGTTAAAAAAGATTTATTATTAAGCTCCAATGCTTACTTTTTATTGTGCACAGGAAAAAAAAAGTAAGCATTGGAGCTTAACAATAAATATTTTTTAACAAGCGCCTCGCTCCAATGCTTACTTATATACTGTACTAGATGTTCCTAATTAATCACTTGTCCTATAAAAACAGGCACTATGCTTAAGCAAAAATTTGTAGTTTTTTTTGTTAAAAAAATATATAACCAAAGCTGTTTGGGCTGATACTCAGGTTTCTGTTCAAGTTTCTATTGGGTCTGACCTGGGCCAAGTTGCTAGAAGAATATAGTTTTGCTTGGGCCTCAGCTGGGATTGCACTGGATTGGTGACCGAGTGAGTGAACCCGTAGTTTCTTCCACCGTCCACGCAGTAGGGTTTGGGGCCGCCGCCGCCGCCGGCCGGAGCGGAGCTCGCTCCGCCGTTTGCCCCTCTCTCCGTCTCGCCCTACCGTTCTGTAAGTTGAACTCACCGCTTCAGGCCCTTGTGTTCCGGATTCGCGTCGCCGCCGCCAGGTCCGAATCGCCTCCGCCGCCGCCGGATTCGAGTGATCACCGCCGCAAACGCCAGCCGGGAGCTCTCTCCGCCGCCCTCGTCGACCCTCTCAAGGTCCGTCCTCTCTCTCTCTCATGTATCTTTGGTCTCTCTGAACCTGTGCTTGTTATCTGAATCTTGGATAGCACGACCCATTCTAACTCCGTCCCGGCCACAGGCCATGGCGCCGTCGGACTGGGCATCGCTCCCCTCCGACCTCGTCCGCCGCGTCGCGGACGTATTCCTCGCCACCAGCGACGTGGACTACTACATGAGCCTCCGCGCCGTGTGCCACAACTGGCGCGCCACCACCGACGACCCGCGCGGCCCGGACCCCCGATTCAGCCCCCGCGGATGGGTGCTGGTCTCGTTGCTCGCCGGTGACCACTCCGGCCGCCCCTGCCTCTTCCTCCACGTCGACACGGGTCGCTTCCTATGGAAGGACCTGCCCATGCTTCGGGACTACACCTGCATTGCCTCCACCGAGGACGGTAACCTCGTCTTGGAGCCGGTGGCGAGGAACTCCAGGATCTGCCTCCTCAACCCCATCACCAGCCACCTTGTCCGATTCCCTGTGACTATCGCGCAGTTACTATGGAAAAACCAAATTCGCTCCAGTGAGAGAAGATGCATGTTCGCGACATGCTCTTCATCCATGGTGCTCTACAGCCTTTTTGATTCCAGTTCTGGCGGGTGCATCGATCTGACCTGTGATGTTATTTTCAATCGGGAGTCGCGGATCAAAGGGACTCTAGGCATGTTCACTGCCATGGTGCCATTCAAAGGTCGCGCATACGCCGTGGACAAGTGTGGAAAAGTTGCTGTTGTGGAACACAACTGCAGGCTGGATGAGAAACCTGTGGTAAACAGCATTGTCACCAAAAAATGGGATTGGGTGAATTACCGTCGCACGTTCCTCGTCGACAACGCAGGGGAGCTGCTGCTCGTAGGCCTTCTGAAGAGAGATATTCAGATCTACAGGGTGGACGTAGAGAATGGAGGTTTGGAGCAGATCAAGAACATCGGAAACCGTGCAATCTTCCTTGGTGATCAGCGTTGTCTGTCCGTCAATGCTTGTAATCTCCAAGCTGTTGAATGCAACTGCATCTACTACATCGGCAGTGACTACTGCAGGCTTTACATGTATCGACTCAACGACGGAAGCCATATGGAACTCTCCGAGTACATCCTCCGGGAGATGGACGCAGAGGAATGGGTGGGGAAACTGTGTCCCAAGAGCCTTGCAAGGGTTCTCATGGAGTATGCGTCCTATGGCAGTATGACCTAGTGCTGCATGACAATCCTTTAATTTTTCTCTTCAGAGGGAAAACAAAATTCGTTGTGTGTTTGTTGCAACTGAATGTGTGAAAACAGAATATTTAAATTCGTTTGCAATACGATTTTCACTTTTCCAGTTCTATTTTTATAGTTTCAAGGAAGTTCTTAACCAAATTTAAACAATGTTGATTAGGCTTTCATCCAAAAGATTATCAATTTGTCCAGTCTAACAGTTAAGCTGCCCTAGTACCTTGATTAATTCCAGGACTATTACTCAATATACTAACAAAGAGCAACTGTCCGGCTAGTGATATATTGGTACCCTTGACCTGAATCATTTGGGAGATGATTTTCAGTTTGGTTTTATAGTCTGGATACCAAGCTTTCAAACTGACGACGCACCTTCCCTCTGAAAGACTATTGAACGAGTCTGCAATTTTGTATTAGCCGTTCTATGCAGTTTGAATATTGTCAAAACTAAATCGACAGTTAAGATCAAGTCCGTGAGTAATACTAAATCATTTGGGAGGCACTAACAAGGAGTAACTTTCAGTTGATCTATTACTGCCCTTCTACCTCTGCAAATGACATTAATTCACTGAACCATCCCCTTGACTGCAGTTGCAAATTTATCAATATCGAACCACTATTGATTCAAGATGTTATTTGTAATTTTCCCATTTCAGCTGATGAAAAAAATCTCAATCAGTACTTCTGGCTTCAACCCTTTAAGTGCCCAGATGCAAATTAAGCGCATGCATCAGCTGCTCAAGTTAGAAATCAATTCTTCTCAGATGTAGTTTTGTCTGGTCTTGGTGACGAACACTATAAGTGAAGAACGTAAGATCAGTTGAGTATTAAATGTGCAACTAGTCATTGGAACTATCTGCCTGGAAAAAAAACAAGCTTCAAAATTTTATTCCAAAGTTTGATGGTATAGGTGGAAAGAACGTTAGCGACTACGAATAGTAACACTACTCGTGGGCACCGCTGTGAACACGACATCTCCCAACTCCTACAAGAAGGCAGATTATGCGAGCAGGAAGGTAATGGTGAACTCAGCTCCCCGTGTTTATGGTGATGGTTGTCCCGGTCAGCGCACCACGGTTGGATGAGTGACTTGGCTCCTCACGAGCCTGAGTCAAGTTGTCGTGGGGCTCCCAGCGACGACTTGCAGTCCGGCTCAGATGAGAGGAGTCAACGGCGATGGGCTGACTAGGAGCGCCCCGTTGGGGCTGACTCCGAACTGGGAGTCAAGTTTGCCTTTGGAAGACGTGGCGTACTCTTGTTGTTCCACCGACCACCGTTGTCCACAGAAGGGTGGTGGTATGCCCCGCTGCTTGTCACAGCACCGCTCGATTGGCACCGGACAGGCAATCTTGCAACACGATCAGTGGTGCCACCGTGTCCAGGAGATGCAGGCACCACCGTGATGCGGCCGCCTGTCCTTGCGGGCTCAACATATAATGGTTGCTCAATAAATTCTCACAAGTTACTTAGTCCGGTTAAGCTGACCTTTCTATTGAAAGCTTAACAACTACTTTCTCCATTCTAAGTTTTGTCCTAATAAAAATTTGAACTTTGACTTAGTGTGAATATATGTACTAACATGCATACTCATATATACAGATTATGAAAATATGTTATACGAGGATGAAAAATTAACAACAAAAGGATACGCCACAAGCAAACATTAGCACGAAAAGAGACGGTAGTAATTATACTGTGTAAACACATCAAAAGGATGCCTCGATGTGGTCACGGCACCTGCATGAAGTTCACTCGTCATGCAGCTCCATGAAGGGAAGAACCGTACTCCGGCTATTCAGATTTCAGAACCTTCTTTTGAACCATTGCAAGACATATATGGGGGAGAGGTCACCGGCAGCAATGACAGTCGCGTCGAGCTGCGCGGGCACCACCACTGCCTTCCGTGCTCGATTGCTCCTGCTGCCTCAAACCCATCCGCCATTCCCGGCAGCGGCTCGTGCTGCTCGGAGAGCTTCTTGGGAAGGTAAAGCGGTGACCTGTGCCAGAATAGCTCCAAAGGCAAACCACCGCCTCTGGACCACGAATTCTGCACGTAGGAGAGGGCACACACCATCAGGATTTCCTCAGGCAGCCTCGACCCGCTGCCGGCAAACTCTCCTCGGCGCCTCGTCGCCAGCTCGAAGCCGTAGCGGTGAGACTCTTGGAGAACGCGGACGAAAGGCACGTGCATGGAAGATGTAGGGGCAGAGCTGCTTCCACGGGAGGCCATCTCGGCGACAAGCTCCTTCATGGCCACACGTGCAGCGCCAAACTGGGGTGGCAGGAGCTCCACGCAGTTCGTGGCGACCCTCGTGACGTCCACGGACCCGGATGTTCGGAGCACTGCCATCATCTTGAAGTTTCTCTCCCACGCCACGTCATGCTCATAGCCTAGCGTCAGGCACGCCGCCGCCTTCGTGCCGTCGTCACCTCTCCTTCGAGTTCGAGCCACCATGGCTGAAGCAGCATCACGGCGGTGCCACCCTCCATCCTGAGTGACAACTCCGTTGTTTCCCCGGCCGCGAGCGACCAAGTGAAACTTGGACGGTACATCAAGATCCGTGGACAGTAGCCGCCGCGCCGGACAAGCTCGAAGAAGTCGTCGGCGCCCACCGCTATTCTCTCGAAACGCCTCACCGTTGAGTCTGTCAGATCGTCGTCGTCATCAGGGTTGGCTGAAAGGCATGAACCGCTTAGCTACCCGAGCCATGCGCCGTGGGAGGGAGTTGCTTCTCATCCGCCCAAGCTGGTACTAGCAGTACCATTTCTTCGGTGAGCGCGTACGATACCTTTGCCTTCCCTCAGGACGCGCTTTAGCTTTGCCTTCCAACGGAGCAGCGGGGCGTGCGTGATCTGCCATTCTCAAGACATGGAGACGACGGCTTCGAGCTTGAGCAGGGCCATCTCTACTCGTTCCACTTTGATCATGGTAGGCTCGCGATCATGGCCTTCTTCCCCTGACAGAAGCAAAGATAATCTTCGGACTGCCTCGCCGGCAACCGCGGAACCAACTGTGTCCGCCATAGATTTCTCTGTCTCTCTGTGGAGCAGCACGTTACTTGAATTGTCCAATGACGATGGTTGAAATGGTTTTGAGACTACCGATTTGGCACGTAAGAGAAAACAATGAGCAGTATATATATATAGGTTTGACACGGTGCTTGCAATCTTGGAAGCAGTCTGATGTAGTCTAAATATTTACATTTTCAGTGTGTAAATTACGCAATGGCCCAGGCTACGCACCACGGTTGAATATAATGATTAATAATAGAAAAACAATTGGGATACGACTATTCAAGCAGACGCGTGGTTGCGTGTACAATATGGATTCTCTAATTTGGTCTTCGGTCAGAGCTCAAAGTCTGATTAAAAGGAAATTGGTACTAACCGGATAGCAGATGAACGATAGGTAGTCAAGTACGCCCATTAAACATGGTTTCCATTCTATATTGTCCTAAATGTTCGTGAAGGTAAATCAAATCAAACCGTATTGGTGATGGAAGATTGACAGGTCAACTATTCTTTGAAATCGACATCTCGTTCTTCTTGAAGACAGAAATGGGGACAACTCCAAGCATATATAGAACATAAAAAAATATGAAGAAAGGGAAAGGGACTGAAGAAAGCGATTGATAGGTGAAGGAAACAAGGACTAATTAAGAAAATACAAGAAATGAATACTGAAGAAAGAAAAAATTGCAAATCTAAGGGATGTAACTTTACTATATTGGCAAGTGCGCGTGTGGTATAGGGGAGTATGTACATGCTGTGCAGTTGTGTTCCAGCATAACTTGTGCACATATATTAGGGGTTGGGATGCGGTAGAAATACTCTGTGTTATTGTTGTTTAGATATAGAGCACTAGAATGATGTAACTTTGCCGCAAATAGGGAAGTAATTTCTTACGTCAAATAAATTGTACACGACTTACAAGTTTGACTATGGTTTATACTTACAATATATTCACAAAATGAGTATGAAGATATATGAAATGAAAATAATTTGCTAGACGAGTTCAATGATATACTATTTATATATTCCCAAACCATATAATTTAATAAATATTATTGGTCAAATTCGTGCATAGAAACCCACCTTTTACATTTTGGAACGAAGGAGTACTATACTAAGAAATGACGGTACCGACATAAGGGTGGCCATGTTTGGGGTAGGTGCAGTGCAGCCGATGCCTCGTGGCAGCCGCCGAAACCGTTCCAGTTCCTTCTGCACTTCTTCATGGCAAGGTCCCCAAGCAGCCGCATCCGACCTATGCCTGCTAAGAGCATCTCCAAGAGCTTATCTAAATTTGCTCTCAATATCCAAAAACTGCTTTTTTAGATATTGGGGACAAAAAACTTGCTCCAAGAGCTTACCTAAAAGTGGTCCCCAGGCAAAAAAATTTAGGTTCTTACCTAAATTCTAGCTGAGAATTGGCAAATATAGAGATTGTGGGGGCAAATACCCATCCTACCTAAAACAGAGGCGGGAACACGCGGGAAGCACCAAACCGGTGGTGCTGAAAAATCACCGCCGCCCTCCTCCGACCCCGCCGCCGCATCGCCGCCGTCTCCACCGACTCCGGCCACCGGCGTGCACCCCGCCGCTCGCCCCAACCCTCCTGCACCCCCACCGCCCTTCTCCGGCCACCGGCGCGCCGCCACGCAGCCGCATCGAGCCGCCCCGGCCGACGCATCGGGTTGAGAAAGCTCGGCGCGGGGCGGCCGATTCTCGGCGCCGGCGGCCTTGCACCGCCGTCCGCGACCTGCGCCCCGCTCCCCGACCGCCACCCCTCCCTCCCCGACCTCCGCCCCACCTTCTCCGACCTCCTCCCGGCGTCGGACGGCAGCGGCGACAGCGAGGAGCCGGCGCTGCGCGAGGAGCTGCCCCGCGTCACCAACAGCCTCGCCGCGGCGCCAGGAGGAGCAGAGCGACACGCCCCGTGTCCCCAGCACCCTCGCCGTCTCCCTGCCTGCCGCGCCGTGCTCGCCGACGCCGCCACCCCGCAGGTGTTCGACGGTTTGCCCGCAAGGTAATTTCTGCGTTTTTTTTCTGTTTTTTTTCTGTTTACAAACATCTATAAAAATGCTTGGAATCCCTGCCGATTTGGTAGATGATAATCTTGCAATGGCCGAGAGCACGGCCATCTTCTGCTTGAGGCGGTTTGCAAAAGTAATCATCAAGTGCTTCGGTGAACATTACTTGAGGGCACCCAATGCTCAAGACACGGAGAGACTTCTAGCGTTGAACGCTCAAAGAGGGTTTCCAGGGATGCTTGGCTCGGTTGATTGCATGCACTGGAAGTGGAAGAATTGTCCAGCGGCATGGCATGGGCAATTCACCGGACATGTCAAAGATCCAACCATCATACTTGAGGCTGTTGCAGATGCGGAGACATGGTTTTGGCATGCCTACTTCGGTTTGCCTGGATCACTGAATGACATCAATGTGCTCAATAGATCACCGCTATTTGCAAACTTAGCCAATGGAGAAGCGCCAGAGGTTGAGTATGAGTTGAATGGACACAAGTATACCAAGGGATACTATCTTGCAGATGGGATTTATCCACAGTGGGCAACGTTTGTCAAGCCAATTCCTAACCCGCAAGGTAAGAAACAATCTCGTTTCCATAGTGCTCAAGCAGCCGCTAGGAAGGATGTGGAGAGGGCATTTGGGATTTTGCAAGCCCAATTTGCTATTGTTCGTGGACCGGCTAGGTTTTGGGACCAGAAAACCCTTGGGAGGATCATGATGGCTTGTGTGATATTGCACAATATGATCATAGAGAATGAGCGTGATCAAGATATTGATCACCACTATGACTTCATGGGGCGGGTTGTGAATCCTCGTAGGCATGTTGACCGCGTGAGTCACTTCCTTGACATTCACCATGAAATTAGAGATGCGGATACTCATCGACAACTTAAAGAAGATCTCATAGAGGAGTGGTGGAAGTGGAATGGAGAACAAGACACTTGAGTTTGTATGTCGGTTGCTACTTCGGTTTATTAAAACTTTGTGATTTGATGCATTAGATTCGTATTTGATTTGATGAACATTGTGTTGTAATAATATGCACTATTTGTTTGATATTTTTTGGATTTTAATTTAGCCATTTGAATTATATTGTGTTGATGATTCGGTTGTATTTGCACAAATAGAACTAGAAGCAAATAGATGGACTATCCAGTTTTAGGTATCCAAATTTAGGTAAGCTAGAAAAGCAGAAAAATTTCTGGATACCTATACCTTCTCTCTCCTCTACCTATAATGGTTTTAGGTAGTCAAATTTTAGGTAAGCTCTTGGAGATGCTCTAAGAGGGTTACCTCCTTGTCTCGAACAAGAGCCTGCATCCGGGCCAAGTTCCCCGCAAGCACAACTTAAGGTCCTCTCCATTTTACCTCCTTGTAGACCGGCAGCGCTTAAGGTCACGACGATGTCGGCAACGGGTAGCGGCCGGAGTAGACCGGAGTGCAACCAGCGCTTAAGGACCTTGTTTTCTGTGTGCTGGGCAGGCATGCTACAGCTACGCATCTCTATTTATTCATCCTGCCATGTTAGGCCTGTGCCAATGCATCGTATCTTAGCACGTTAGCATAGGAGTATTAAAAATTTAAGAGACAACCGTGCCAATGGGTTGTTTCTTAGAGGTTGTATCTAATTTAATTATTTGAGCTTCATGCATGCATATGATTGAGCTAGCACTCTATTTTGCCTATGGCCACGTGCAAAGGTTGTATATTAGCTAAGATACAACTTTTCACTCGTTCTTATTTAATTGCTATGCCACATCAGCAAATTGCCTAGGATACAACGCTAAGAAACCTGCATTGGCAAAGCCCTTAGGGAAACGTAAGGTGGAGGTAATTAGTACAAATTAAGTGCAGCAACACGGAAATTGATTACACCAGTTCACGTGCGTTTATGTTATGGAGAGAGAGCAGATTTTACAACCAGATGAGAAATAGGAGAAGCACCAGAGCGAGCACCAACAGACAGACATAAGCAGATTGTTTTTATCACCATCGAACACACGAATTAAAACAGAATTACGTGTATAAACATGCTTTTCTCTCTCAAACAATGTTTTTCGTGATACAAATTTGCTTTTTTCAAAGGTATGATTGGGTCTCTCGAAAGGTTTTTTTTTATCGCCATTCTACTGATTGGATATGCAATCAAATATATGAATTGATATTTGCCAAAAATAATCGAAACTTGTCAATCTATTCTACAAAATATTTTTTGTATCATAAATTGGTTTTTGGCGTGACAGAAAACAGGGTTTTAAAATAATTCTCAACTTGTCGATCCTTACAAAAGCAATAAATCATATCCGTTCTACTAAAGCAATTATTTAATCACAAATTGGCTGTCTTGACAAAAGGTTGCTCCTTCCAAATCAACCAGTTCGAGCCCTCTAAATTGTGAAGAATGTTCTTAACTACTAATAAAATAAATTATATAGTAGTAACTTTCTTATTTGTCAAACAATTCACAAACATATTAGTCTGCGCTATAAAAGGATGTTTGTATCACGAACTTGCTTTATCGTGATAGAAATTTGCTTTTCAAACAAATTATGAGTATCAGAACGTGCTGATGTGGGATTTGTTTCGAAAATCTCTTTTATAGGAACAATATAGTGAAAACCAATTTTAATGTGGACGCTCTCTCTTTATGGCTCCATATGGACAAAAGTGGACATAAACTGGCATGAGCCCGTAAGTCGCAGAGGAAAATGGCAGCAGCTAAAGTGACAACTGCTCCGAAAACTTCGGTTTGACCGATGGTTTTGATGACAGTGAAGAAAACAAGACCAAAACACGTACTCACCTGCGTATGAGTGGTAAAGAAAGTCAAATATGAGAGGACCTGGGTGCATTGGTAAACTGTTCGCCCTCACACCAAAATTGCACAGCCACCGTTCAACTCCTCCAACAATTTTGCGCACTTTAGGCCAAACTACATCTTACCCACCTCGATGATGACACCCCGAATTTGATCACTTGGAATTTCACCCCCTTCCCTCGAATACTCGGCATCCTCGGCTTACAAATTCTAACTTGAAGGCGCCATTACAACCAACATGAAGAATATGATTTGGAGCAATTGGCCCCCCCTAAGTGCAAATTTTTCACGTGGCTTGTCACCAAAAAATAGGGTTTAGACTTTGGACCGGCTTATTCGGCCACTGGCTGGCAGCTATCACTAATTATGTCAGCTCCATCCGTGGAGTTTCAGCACAAACAAACACCACTTTATGAGTGGTGGACCCAGAAAAAAATTGGAGGGTGGCATACTTAAACGAAATGCACATCGCGCGATTAAAAGTCAGCAAATGAACGATCTGAACATAAAATCGGTTAATTATATTGTAGATCAATTATCAATACACCTAGTAGGGAGGAGGAGACGGCAGGCGATTATGTTTTTCTTCACGCGATAGAGCCTCCGATTTCTCTGTTGGCTGCAGTCGGGTCTTTGCAGGACCGTTACTGTTTCAGACACGGTATAGACAAAAGTCCCATCAACGTACGTGTACGTCATAACTAGACATATATGCAGATCTTGGCTGCACCAAATATAGCAGCACGTGCAAAGCCACGACCGGGGCACACGCGCGGAAGCCATGGCGCTGCCGGGAGACTGGTCATCCCTGTTGCCGGACCTTGTAAGTCGTGTCGGTGATGTTTTCCTAGCCACCGGTGACATTGACTACTAAATGAATCTCCGCGCCGTGTGCAGCAGCTGGCGCGTTGTAACGGACGACACGCGGGGCCCGAGTAAGCGCTTCCGTCCCCACCAATGGGTCATGCTCGACGACCTGTCCAACTCCGCCGACTCCCGCCTCTTCCTCAACATCAACACCGGACGATTTCTATGGAAGGAACTGCCCCTTCTAAACCATGGCTACACCTGCAGCTACATTGGCACCGACGAGGGCTTGCTTGTACTTTTGCTTCTAGTGATGCATATGTGTCGCTACGACATATGTATCCTCAACCCTTCACGGGATACATGGTCCGTTTTCCTTCAGTCCGTGGGTCTCATCGCATATGCTCACTACGGGAAAGGCCCAAAACGCCGACGGCCGGCCGCCGTCGGCGTATGCTTGTATGCCGTCGACGTAGGCCTACGCCGACGGTCGGCGTATCCCCGTCGGCGTAGCAAATTTGCCGTCGGCGTACGCCCTCATACGCCGACGGCAATGCCGTCGGCGTATGAATGCAGAAAAGTTAATTTTTTTTAAAATTTTGAATTTTTTTAACTTTTTTTTCTATTTCAAATTTCTAACTCAGCTACATACTAAATCTCTAATTACACATTTAATCATAGGTCAAAACACTTACGCTGGTCAAAGTTCCCGTTCGGTCACCCATCCTCAAATTGCTCCACCCCAAACACGCTTAACCTTTGAGTTCCTTCATTGTTAACTTCCAAATGAGAAATGAGAACTTACTGATATTTATATCATATCAATCATGTTAACCCCTGATTTATAATGTTACACTTTTTCATTGTTTCAATTTCGAAAATTCATTTGAATAAGTTACAATGATTGTAAAATAGGATATATTTTTAATAAATGAAAAATAAAATTATTTTTACTTTTATTTCCTTTTTGCATTTAATAAGGAATAATTCATATCTTTAATTCCGTTAATCGGAATTTGAAAAACAAAATGTCTATGTCAATAAGAAAAATGAGAGGAATTAAAATATGACATCCATATCATCCTTTGCATTGTATAAACATCGATGATTTTAGAAAAATGATTCTTTTTTCACAAAAATCAAATAAAGTAAAAAACCCTCAAAAAAAGGTATCCTTTGACATAGAGTCCTTTTATGTGTACTAGTTGTTAGGAAAAATGATAAACTTGAGTTTTGACAAATATTTCAAAAAAATGCTTCACAAAAAGGTCTATCATCTATAGACAAGTAAAACTTTCGTGTCAAATGACCAAGTTATGGCCATCCCCATGCCATAGTTTGTGATAATGTGTCCATACTTACACATAGGGGTGTCTTGGTGTGGAAAACATTGTTGCCAAAAACAATTTCCAAAATATTTTAATAAATATCATTTCCCATTTTTTAAGTGTAAAAAATGACTTTTTAATTAAGCAAGTAACAAACATATGTTACAAAATGTCATGTGCACGGTGCAAAAGATTTTAAGGATGTCATATTTGGATTCCTCTCATTTTTCTAATCGATTTAGACATTTAATTTGTTAAATTCCGATTTACGGATTTAAAGATATGAATTATTTCATATTAAATGGAAAATAGAAAAAAGTATACGTCGACGGCATTGCCGTCGGCGTATCAAATGTAAAAAGTTGAAAAAGTATACGCCGACGGCTTCCGTCGGCGTATCAAATTTAGAAAATTGGAAAAGTCTACGCCGACGGCCGAAATCTATAGGCCGACGGCAATGCCGTCGGCGTAGCTAAAAAAAGAAAAAAACATCAAGGTTGGCCTGGTCGGGGTCTACGCCGACGGCCCCGACATTTGGCCGTCGGCGTATGTCCTGGCCGTCGGCGTTTTGTGGGTTTCCCGTAGTGGCTCTCATGTTGCTATGGGTGGTGAGAAGCTCTTTATCTTCTTATATGGTGATGGAGTATGCTACGACTCATGATCCTTGCCTGTGGTCTTTTAGGGAAGATCTGAGCGTTGACACGTTACTCAGGACGCTTGTGTCCTTCCAAGGTCGCGCATACAACACCAACATTTATGGTTCGGTTGTGGTCATGGGTTGCTCGGATGGGCACATGACACCTGAGGTCACTACCATCGTCCATACCAACGGGAATAGAGGCGACAACTTTCTCGTGGACAATGATGGGGAGTTGTTGCTTGTGCGTGTGTTGTATATGTTGCCTTGGCGCATGGATGTCTTCAAGGTTGACCTCAAGGTGAAGGCCCTCGTGGCGATTAAGAGGATTGGAAACCGTGCTATCTTCCTTGGTCGTCGGCGTTGTTTGTCCATCAACGTTGATCTTCTTTGTGGCATAGAGGGTAACTGCATCTACGGCTTCCAAAATGATATAGGTGTGACTCGCATGAATCAATGTCAAATTGGCGACGGCAGCCGGGAGGTTCTTGCGGTTCGCCCTCTATGGTGCTTCCCCTTGAGCCTCGCGCAGGTTATCTTGGAGCACTGCAGGGGAAACCGGTGGCGATGTGCGGCCTTCTCTTGATTCCAGCAATATGAACAGATCAAACTGTGTCTCCTGTTTTCTTTGTGGATCCATTCGGATTCTCTATTTTGCTGGAGAAATTTCTGTAATGTGCTCACATATCTCAAGTGAAATGTCAAAACAAGATTTCCACTTAACATTGACATTCGTTCATATGCGAAAATGTGTTCGCCTTCAATTTCAATGTATTTATCGTATTTTGAATTTTAAAGAGATCAAACTCTGTCTCTTGTTTGGCTGGTGGATCCATTGATATGCTCTAATAATTTTGCAATGAATTTTCCTTAATGTTTTAGAGTCACATCTCAAGTGAATGTTCAGTTAACCTTTTAAGTAATGAACCCGTTTATCAAAAATAAATTGTGAATGTTCAGTCACGTATAGGATTTCCTCTTAATTTTGCAATTCATTCGTGTCCAAAACATCGTTTGCCCTTCACTTTAAATATAAGGCCGTTTTATATATCGTACCTTTTCAGTTTTACTGTGTATATAACTAGCTCAGCTCAGATGATCTTGTATGATTTGCGGTGATGTCTCATGATCTCTTAATATGATCCTGTTTTCTTGATCCGCTAGCCGAGTGGGATTTCTTGCGCAGACTCCTCGTGTCCTCCTGAAAGTTC
Organism: Poa pratensis; assembly: GCA_947311845.1. Lineage (NCBI taxonomy): Eukaryota > Viridiplantae > Streptophyta > Magnoliopsida > Poales > Poaceae > Poa > Poa pratensis. The sequence goes on from CAMZMU010000084.1 coordinate 5,510,434, forward strand.
TACAAACTGCCTGATTTCGCACGATACCTGAACGTTTTTATTTATGCGAAGTACTGATCGAATCGGAACGTGGATGTATCCCCTTATATCTTGGCTGCAGTCAGCCTCGCCCACGCCTGGATAATAGGTTCAGCTCGAAATAAAGGAGAACTAGATAGCAGCACGCGCCAAGCCACAACCGGAGCACACGCGCGGAAACAATGCCGCCGCCGGCAGACTGGTCATCCCTGTTGCCCGACCTTGTAAGCCGTGTGGGTGATGTCTTCCTGGCCACCGGTGACATCGACTATTACATGAACCTCCGCGCCGTGTGCAGCGGCTGGCGTGCCGCCACGGACGACCCGCGTGGCCCGAGCCAGCGCTTCCGTCCCCGCCAATGGGTCATGCTGGACGACCTGTCCAGCTCCGCTGACTCCCGCCTCTTCCTCAACATCGACACCGGACGTTTCCTATGGAAGAAGCTGCCCCTTCTAAACCGTGACTGCACCTACATGGGCTCCGACGAGGGCTTGCTTGTCCTTTCGCTTCGACTAAGGCATATGTATGGCTACGACATATGTATCCTCAACCCCTTCACGGGATCCATGGTCCGTTTTCCTTCAAGCCGTGGGTCTCATCGCATATGCTCTCACGTTGCCAAGGGAGGTGAGAAGCTATTTGTCTTCTTATATGGTTATGGAGTATGCTACGACTTGAGTGATCATTCCCCACAGTCGTTTAGGGAAGACCTGAGCGATGGCACATTACTCGGGACGGTCTTGTCCTTCCAAGGTCGTGTATATGGCGCCAACAGTGTTGGGTCGGTAATGGTCGTTGGTTGCTCGGAGGGGCACATGACGCCTGAGATCACTACCATCATCCATACCAATGGGAAAAGAGGCGAAAGCTTTCTCGTGGACAATGACGGGGAGCTGTTGCTTGTGCGTGTGTTATATATGTTGCCTTGGCGCACGGATGTCTTCAAGGTTGACCTCGAGGTGAAGGCCCTGGTGCCGATTAAGAGTATTGGAAATCGTGCTATCTTCCTTGGTCGCCGGTGTTGTCTGTCCGTCAACGCTGATCCTCTTTATGGCATAGAGGGTAACTGCATCTACGGCTTCCAAAATGATATAGGTATGACTTGGATGTATCAGTGTCACCTTCGTGACGGTAGCCGGGAGGTTCTTGCGGTTCGGCCTCTACGGTGCTATCCCTTGAGCCTTGCGCAGGTTATCTTGGAGCACTGCTGGGGACACCGGAGGTGATGTGCAGCCTTCTCTTGATTCCAGCAATATGAAGAGATCAACCTTTGTGTACTCTAATGTTATCCGGTAGATGGTTGAAGAGGGTGGCGGATGGTCCGGGGGATCAGCACTTGACCTGTGATCGCCCGCCGTGTGAGTGATTGCCACCGCAAGGTCCGAATCTGGTCGATGGCATATGAAGACGTCAGTTTCTACAATTGTGAGTTATTTTGATTTCGGTGGTGATGTGCTGTCAAGGAGGTGGAACGTCCTCTTTGACGGCACGCGCTTCAGCTCTGTGTACTATTTTTCAGTTATGTCCTAGTCATCCAGCGTAAAGTAGCGCCGAGGCTGTCCTCTTAATTTTGCCCTTCACAATGTAGGAACGTTTTATATATTGTAGCTTAATTTTGAAAACATTCCTACGCCTAGATAATATTGCAAATTGCAAAGTTTTAATGAAAAATTCGAAAACATTCCTACACCTAGATAATATTGAGATGGATGGGGCTTCCAGAGTTGGTTTTGGAGGATCGGGACGCCTTCGGATCGGTGAAGGAATGGTGTTAACACCTTTGCATCTGCAATGGGCAAAGAAAGAAGGTGATCTCGATCGTCTCTCGTCATGCTCACGGGTTGAGAGATTTGGAAAGAAAGAAACGTGTAAGTTTTGCACAATACAGCCTCGATGCCCCAATTTGTTATTAATAGATTTATTAAATTGGAGTCCCGGCTTTGGGTCATCACTGGCGCCAAGCGTTGAGTTGTATTATGCCGCAATAGTAGGATTTTATTTCCCGAAAGCACCCATTTGGGTGGTTCTAAGACTTGTTTCTTAAAACTTTTCTTAATTAATGAGATGAGACAAAGATTATGCCTCCCTTTTGGGAAAAATCGTACTAACGCTCTCATTCCATCCACAACAGAGAACACCGGAATTACCATAGTGTCTACGATATAAATAGAGGCCAAAATCTGATCGAAACTACCACGTTTTGTTGTTGTATTCCGGACCAGGCAAATCGAACTGGGACCAACTGACTTGAACGTAAATATCTCATCTGAATTTTCTGCCCTCCAATCAGTTGATGATTTGACCTAGATCTCCTCTCCGCATACTAGTTGGAAATAGCGGCCGTATTTGGGCAAGATGTTTTAGATTCCCTTTGCACGTCTCACCGCGAGATCGACGAGCACCAGGTACCAGGCCATGACAAACCACCACCGGTGCACCCGCGCGGCGACCATGCCGGCAGCGGCCGTGGACTGGGCATCTCTGTCCGCCGATCTCGTCAGCTGCCTCGGCGACATCTTCCTCGCGACTGGCGACGTCGACTATTACATGGTCCTTCGTGCTGTGTGCAGCGCCTGGCGCGCTGCCACCGCCGACCAGCGCTGTGCGGACCGGCGGTTCAATCCCTGCGGATGGACCATGCTCGAGCCGATCGGCACAAAGAGTGACTCTGGCCGCTGCATCTTCCTCAACGTCGGCACCGGACGATTGATGTCGAAGCACCTGCCGATGCCCCGCGACTACATTTGCCTCACTTCCACCACGGACGGTCTCCTGGTCTTGCAAACCGTGAGAGATCGCCTCAAGATCAGCATCGTCAACCAAGTGTTTGACAGTAGATGCCTCCAGCTGTATGTAGGAAAAAGAAATGGACAAAACAGTGTTAGTTTAAGACAGAACATGAGATGAGATCAACCTCTTCTTTTGGTCGAAAGATCACTTTAGTTGCAACGAAGGAGTATTGTTCAGCAATAAACTCAGACAGAGAAACATCAAGTTCTGTCGAGGTTTTTTACTCGACAGAGAAACATCAAGTAAAACAAACGAATATCATATCCATGGTTTGAGTTTACAGTAACTTGTTGCTACCAGCAAATAGAGCTCGACTATAGATCATGGCCTACGGGTTAACATTTACTCACGGTTGCTGGACAACAACAAAATAGTAAAAGGCGCTGGTATAACTCGGTGAGTCTTTTGTAGACTAGCCCAGAATCACCCTAAAAGCAGCTCGAGGGACAGTGTTATGCACCACCCCATCCCTTCGGTATGGCATGAAGCGATGATCTTTGGAGGCATTCTTCTTCCTTCACTTCTCTATAAAGGCATCAAGTTTTCCTGCCTCCTATAAGTGGTCAATCTAAACGGAAGCGTGAGACCAGAGAAGTCCATAAGTGTGGAAAATTAGCAGTCAGATGAACCCTGAGTGCCTTACCTTGACCTCCTTGTACTTATCCATCAACTTCCTTTCACGAATTTCAGCTGGTCAACAAAACAAAAATGAAGTTAAGGTATGCAGTGAAGGACCGCATAAAAAATGACGTAATTGGGTCAAGGAACAAACATTTCTTCAGATAATATGGTCGTTTTCCGGCCCTTGCTGCTTCCCTCTCTTTCTTAATATGCTCACGCTTAATTTCTGATTCAACATTCTTCTGAGGATTAGACCTCAATAATAAAACCTGTTCATTCTTTTTGAGTTTGTGTAGTATAAACAGTTGACACTTAGACAGCTTGCATCACATATAAAAAAGTCTAAATCATGCACATAGCGTGCTACACCTACTTGTCATTACAAATATAAATTCCTACAGATTTGGTATCTGAACGTTTTGCCGCCAGGTACAACAAAATAACATCAACATGAAAATTGTCAAAAACCTTTTACGAACTGTCAAGTTGTCAACAAGAATAAAAAAACTTACAATCCAGGTGATCTGACTCTCACTTCTTCAATGGCATTAGGGTCCTTCAATTTCTTAATCGACTTTTGGAGTTTCTAGAGAGACACGTTTAATTCTGTCAAATAAAAGTATCTATAGTGACTCTCAAAAGATGGATTGCACAGATGAACATACCTCTTTTTCTGCAGGGAGTTCCTGATCGGATAAGAAATTGTATCTTTTCCTGAAACTGCACGCCAACAAAATTAACCGAAGTGTCAAACACATTAATGGTATAAAGCAAAGCATGTTGTGCAACGAACCTGCACCTCGAAATGGTATAAAAAGCAAAGCATGTTGTGCAACAAACGATACAAGTATGTTCGACTCTTACCCTTCTTTGTCAACATCTCCATATACAGGTTCGAATCTTGGATCCCTTACAACCTACAGAAAAATAGAAATTTCGTAAATAGAATGAACTTCAAATATATTATGTAGTACAGTCACTGACTCACCGGAGACCGAGCCACAGTAAAATTATAAACAACAACCTGAACTTAAGCATAATATAGGTCAGATAGAAAAAGTTCATATACTAAATTATATCTAGTTTACAGTGACTTTAAAAACTAAGTATATCAACAAAGAAAATGAAAATGGATTAAGATAGCTAAAAGATAGATTTAAGGTAGTCTTTGTTCTATGTTCATTTCATAGCGGGGTTATTTAAAGAACATTTAATTGGATTAAGCAATAGGAAGGAACCAGCAGGTTATGTTCTCCACCGATGCACCAGAGATTTAAACACACACAAAAAAAAAACTGGCACGAACGTTAAGTCGAACAAGAGCAAAACACTGGTACATCAGAACAACATTCCTAAAGCTATATTATCCAGGAGAATGCATATGTAAGTAGCAAGACATGCCTGATGTCAACATGTGATTTTATAATTAGTCATAGAGCATGCATGTATGCATGCGATCTCTGGATAAGTTGATGCAACAACAATAACAATGAGAGACTGAACTAACCAAAGGCTAAAACTGAACTAGCTATGTGTACATACTCCACTTCTCCACACATCTTAACTAAACTGCACAAGCAACTGACCTTCTTGGGAACCTGGATGATCTCCCTGAACCTCGGGGGCCGCACATTTGTGCTAATCTCCACAGGCCTGCTCAAAACCAAATAAACACATCAGCACGAACATTCGCTCGCCTAAATTGGCTAATCCTAAGCAAGAACCAGCACGGCGTGGAACGGGACCTCTTCCTGCGAGCCTTCTTCTGCGCGGCGACGGCGCCCCAGGCGGCGAGCGAGATGAGTGTATCGGGTGAGGGAGATGTGCGGCAATGGATAGCGAATATGATGGAGACCCTAAAGCATGCTGACCAGATTAGGGTTTTCGTGACCCTCTGGGCCATCTGGCACGCACGTCGCAAGGCAATACACGAGGATGTCTACCAGAGTCCTTTATCGACACATCTGTTTGTCGAGAGATTCATTCAGGACCTTGGGGAGAGCAATGACAAGGGAAAGAAGGCACCGCTGGCTTCCCAGGCCCGACGTGCTATGGGAGGTTGGCTCGCTCCGCCGAGCGGGACGGTGAAAATCAATGTTGACGCAGCGGTGGGGAAGGCCATGGGGCGTGGTTCAGTTGCGGCCGTGGCACGATCAGACACCGGAGTGTATTTGGGAGCTTCGGCTATGATCTATCCGGGGAAGACAGACCCAGAGACTTTGGAGGCGTTGGCGTGCAGGGAGGCGATCGCGCTAGCATGTGATATCAACGCCCGCAAGATCATGGTGGCAAGTGACTACAGGAATGCGGTACAGAGCATGGAGGAGGGCTCCATGGGAGTTTACGCACAAATCGTGCGGGAGATCGCCGAGGCGAGACAGACGATGGACTCGCTGTCTTTTCGCCATGAACGTCGTATCCACAACAGGGAAGCTCACAATCTAGCAAGAAGCGTAGTGCTAGATGCTCCCAGTCGCCAAGTATGGCTGGTTAGTCCGCCGGAAAATCTTAGGATTCCGGTTTCTGTTGCCGTCTAAAGATGGATTGTACCCCTCTCAAAAAAAAAGTTGTTGAATCACTTTTTTTTTTTTGCGAGTTCTGAAGAACTTTGTTCTGACTTCTGAGGATCACAGTGAGGACTGTGAAACTGTGTCGTGCCAGATGTTTTATACCTGAGAGTTTTCAAATGTACAATCTCCCCAACAAAATCGTCATTTCTTACTAAAAAAGGACCTGTATGCCGTATTACATGGAGATACATAACCATGCTTGTTACTGCAGTCATACTGTAAGGGGTAACAAGGTACAGTAGGTATGAAAAACCTTGGAAAGATAGCAAGTTAGCAACAGCAAGATATTAGTACTTGCAAAATGCTGGTGGAGAAATGGAGGAAAATCGCTGCTTTCCCTGCTCCTGGTACGCTGGAAAATGCTGGCCCATCTGCGTCCTCGGGTGGAGAAGTGCTGCCGGGCGAGAATCAGTTACCTGCTGCCAGTGGGCGGCCGGCTGCAGCTGGCAGCGAGGTGCTACCCACCGCCAGTGGGCGGTCGACTGCTGTGGTGGATGGTGGCCGGGTCGCGGTGGCACGGCCCGCTGCTGCGTTTTCCGCCGGGCCGAAGCAGACTGCCGGGGCGCCGACGACTGCGCCTCTGTCACGCGCGGTGAGCGACGGGCTGCTTGCTGCCGCCCACGCATCGCCTGGAGCCCGGCCTGCTCCGGGGAATGGTGGGCCGCACGGGGACGCCACTGCGGAGGACTTCTCCGACCTGGCTGCTGATGGCCTCGTGGTGGGCTCGCTGGTGTGCCCTGGTGTGGTGTCATGAGCGAGTTCGCCTCTGCCGACGACGGACACTACTGGGATGGGGGCTGCTACAACGACTGTGCCCTCCCTGGTGGTGTCTCCGCCGACTATGCCTGCTGCACCGACGGTCGCTGTGGTGGAGAGGGGAGCTACACCGCCACTATCCTCTCCCACCACGGTCACACCTGTTGGGGGCCAATCGCTACCTAAGGCCATGCCTAGGCGTAGCGAGCGTCACCTAACGGGGAAGGACGGCGCGTCAGCAACGGATGAGGACACCATGACCAAGGCGATGCGGCGTAAAGCGGGGCTGTTCTCTACCCCGTCTTCTACTCCGGCTCCTGGTACGTCTTCCGCACATTCCTTCCTAGCTATTTCGCCAGCTAAGTTGTCAGCTCAGTTGTCTAATGTAGGCGTCAGTTTAGGGAGGAATGAAAAGGATGTAGTTTTATCGGCTAAGATTTTGAGACATGTAGAATATGATCGCCGTAAGGTATCACCTAGTGTCTCGAGTAGGCCGGTCTCTTCTCCTGTAGATGATGATGAAGCGAATGACACATTAGATGGACAGCTTCTATCACATCTTGTAGGAGAGGTTACGGAGTTGGATTTAGACGAGGCTCAGCTGGGATCTTTTGATGACCTGTATGCTTCCGGCCGGAGATCTAAATCCGCTAAAATTAAAAAGAACCGATCTTCGCGTAAAAGCGCGAGAAAGTCGAAATCCCCAATTGTTTCCCAATGAATGGCATATTTGAAAATAGCAGAGGTCTTGGCGACTTGGCTAAACATTTAAATATTGCGCATCATGTGAGAGATTATAAGTTGGATTTTTTGGCTATTTCTGAGACGGGTAGACGAGATTTTCCAAGCACTCTACTAGATCGCCTTTCCGGTGGTGTGGAGTTTACTTGGCATTCTTGTCCCCCTCGAGGGAGATCGGGTGGCATGTTACTTGGCATAAAAACAGATACCATGGAGCTATTGGACCGTTCGGATGGTGATTTTCACATCAAATTTGATATCCGAAACAAGTCAGATAACTTTATATGGAGTTTGGTTGCTGTGTATGGTGCTGCCCAAGAGGAGTTTAAGGCTGCTTTTCTTCGAGAATTGGTTAACTTAGCTAAAGACAACCCACATCCTATTCTTATAGGAGGGGACTTCAACATGCTAAGATACCGTCACGAGAAAAGTAAGGGCAGATTCGATGGTCATTGGTCTCTCTTATTCAATGCTGTAATTGATAGCTTGTCACTAAGAGAGGTCCATATGACGGGGAGACAATTTACCTAGGCTAATAGCCTCCCCGAGCCGACATTCGAAAAGCTGGACCGGGTACTGATGGATTCCCGTTGGGAGGATAAATATCCACTGGTTTCGGTTCGGGCTTTAGAGCGTGTCGAGGCTTTTTCGGATCATGCTCCCATATTCCTTTCTACTGGTGCATTGAAACCGACCGCCAAGTCCCAATTCAAATTCGAATTAGGGTGGCTGTTGCGTGATGGTTTTGATGATTTGGTTAAAAGGATATGGGCCCAACCGGTTGTGGGCAACAATGCTATTCAACGTTGGAATGGAAAGATGCGTAATTTGCGTAAATTCCTGCGTGGATGGGCACGACACACAACCGGTATGCTTAAAAAAGAAAAAGAGCGCATGTGTTCCATTATTGATGAGCTCGATAAACTTGCAGAACAGCGTCCCCTATAAGCAAATGAGAGTGACCTAAAACGGCACTCGAATGAGCAGGTGGGCCGGATGTTGCGAGAAGAAGAGCTTAAATGGTACCAACGATCTAAGGCACAATTCATCTTGCAAGGAGATTCGAATACGAGATACTTCCATAATGTCGCAAATGGCAGACACAGGAGGAAACTCATTCATTCTCTTCACCAAGATGAGGGCCTGATCGAGGGTCAGGATATGCTCAAAGCTTATATTACCGACTACTATAAAGGTCTGTTCGGGGCCCGGAGGAAGGTAACTTCACTCTTGAGGAGACACGAACGGATGATATTACCCAAGTTACTCCGGAAGAAAATAACTTGCTCATCGCACCCTTCTCTGAAGAAGAGATAAGCAAGGGGGTTTTCCAAATGGAGCATAATAAGGCACCTGGGCCTGATGGATTCCCTGCTGAATTTTACCAGCACTTTTGGGAAACTATTAAGTCCGATTTGTTAGAGTTATTCAGTTGTTTCCATGCTGGACAACTCGAACTTTTTCGCCTTAATTTTGGGGAAATCGTCTTGTTACCTAAGGTTCAGGGGGCCGAGAGGATACAACAGTATCGGCCTATATGCCTCCTGAATGTTAGCTTCAAGATCTTTACAAAGGTAGCGACCATCAGGTTGAATTCTGTTGCAGATCATGTGGTAAAGCCTACCCAAACTGCTTTTATGCAAGGGAGGAATATATTAGACGGGGTCGTGGTTCTACACGAGACTGTACATGAAATGCATACGAAGAAACTCAATGGGGTTCTTTTCAAAATTGACTTTGAAAAAGCTTATGACAAAGTAAAATGGCCATTTTTGCTACAAACCTTGAGAATGAAAGGGTTCTCGGATACGTGGTGTGAATGGATCCGCAACTTTGTGGAGGGAGGTAGTGTCGCGATAAAAGTCAATGATGACGTCGGTCACTACTTCCAAACAAAAAAAGGTCTAAGACAAGGTGATCCATTATCGCCTATACTATTTAATATAGTGGCTGATATGTTGACCATCTTGATCGAACGGGCAAAAGAGGATGGCCAAATTGAAGGAGTCGTTCCTCATCTTGTTGATGGAGGTCTTTCGATTCTTCAATATGCGGATGATACAATCCTTTTTATGGAACATGATCTTGATAAGGCGTCGAATCTGAAATTGATATTGTCAGCATTCGAACAACTATCAGGATTAAAAATCAACTTCCATAAAAGTGAATTGTTCTGCTTTGGCGATGCACAAGAAGCAGCTGCTCAGTATGCCGACATATTCGGTTGTGAGCACGGGCAATTTCCTATAATGTATTTGGGTATCCCAATCCACTATAGGAAATTGTCTAATGCGGAATGGAAGCATGTCGAGGAACGTCTGCAAGCGAGGCTAGCTAGTTGGAAAGGCAAATTGCTATCCCTAGGAGGAAGATTGGTTCTCATTAATTCAGTACTGACAAACATGGTACTGTATATGATATCTTTCTTCCAGTTACCTAAAGGAATCTTGTATAAACTGGATTATTTCGATCAAGTTTTTTTGGCAAGGGGATGGTGAGAAAAAGAAGTATCGACTGGCTAAATGGGATGTTGTTTGTCGACCAAAGGATCAGGGAGGGTTAGGTATTCATGATCTAGGCATCAAGAATTCAGCCCTCCTAGGGAAGTGGCTGTTTAAGCTACTAACCGAAGATGGTATATGGCAAACACCCTAAAAAGAAAATACATAGGCACGAAGGCGATATCACAGGTGTTTTGGAAACCTGGTGACTCCCACTTTTGGGCCGGGCTAATGGCGACTAAGAAACATTTCTTTCGCTTTGGCGTGTTTAATATTAAGGGTGGCACGGAGATTAGATTCTGGGAGGATAAATGGTTAGGAAATACCACTCTCCGGGAGCAATATCCGGCTCTATACAATATTGTACGCCACAAAGGGGATACTATTGCCACTGTTATGCAGTGTTCGCCCCCCAATGTGACGTTCAGACGTGATTTACTCGGTGCAAGATTAACTTCTTGGAATGCCTTGTTGGCACGGTTGGATTCTATCCAACTCACACAAGGTTCCGATGAATTTCGATGGAACTTATGCGGGAATGGGAAGTTCTCAGTAGATTCCATGTATAGGGCACTTGCGCACTCTGATATTCCAGTCGATGACAATAAGAAAATATGGCAAATGAAGATTCCACTCAAAATAAAAGTCTTTCGTGGTATCTTCGTAAGGGTGTCATTTTAACTAAAGATAATCTTGTCAAACGGAATTGGCATGGAAGTACCAAGTGTATGTTTTGTTCGCAACAAGAAACAATTAAACACTTATTCTTCGAGTGCGATTTCGCTCGTTCTATATGGTCAGCTATCCAAATAGCATCTAACTTATATCCACCCAAGTCTGTTGCAAATATTTTTGGCAACTGGTTACATGGGATAGATAAGAAGCTTAGAACGGTTATTAGGGTGGGAGCGATTGCTGTTATATGGTCGCTTTGGCTTTGTAGAAATGACAAGGTTTTCAATGACAAAGATGTTTCTCTTTTGCAGGTACTCTGCAGATGCACAAGTACTCTCCGTACGTGGTGCACCTTACAGCGTGTGAGAAATCGAGACCTCTTTACGGAGCCGTGTGCACGCTTGGAGGAGGTGGCAAGGAATATTTTGTCACAACATGGGTGGCCGCTTAATCGCCGGATTGGTGCCCCATAGGCGGATGAGCTTGCTATATCATAGGCGTCTTACACATTACTATGGATTGTAACTCGCCTATTTCCACACGTACTTTTATTTTTGTCAGTTGGATTGCGGCTGTGTGCATTTGTTATGCAGAATCCGGGTGTAATGTTTAAACTATTGAGTAATAAACCCCTTTAGCTAAAAAAAAATTAGTACTTGCAAACTTTCTCCAAATCAAGTGTGGGGATGGCGAATATAACAGGCAGCAAGTTCGAGAGTTGCCAGCCGCATCCGATAGCAGTGGGGAGTATAGCAATTGTGGAAGAATTTGAGAAAGGCTGATGTAGAATTCACTACTACGTACGTATTCAGAGTTTAATCTGTCGTGAGATAGAAAAAAACAGCTCACAACTTGGCATAGCACCACGCTCCACAATCCAGATTGACTGGTTTTCCAAATTTACAACATTTTGAAGGAAATTTAAAGCAGAATTTTGTCAGCCAACTGCGTGCTAAAATTTGTGCCTCAACAATTGGCATTTGGTAACATTTGCTAACTAACCTTCAGTTCATCTCTAGGAATAAATCTGGTACTACAATATGTCATTACAATTATATTTTGCAGGCACACAGGACCTGTGCAATGCAGTTCCCACGGAACAGGGATATCTAGGTGCTACAACGAGAAGCCCCAGTCTTCCACATAGCCTTTTCCGATATCAAATGCTTACACGATCAAGGCAAAAATAATCAAAGAATGTACGGTTATTTAAAGACCAAGATAATGAAATCAGAATCAGGAAAGACATAGCATCTAGCAGATGTTGTGAGTGCAAATACAACAAGTATGCATCAAGTACCATGACGACTGAAAGAAACAAGACAAGTGTGAATACTGGTAGATATATTTATACGATTAACAGGGCTGTCTCATCAACCCCATGTATATTTTATAATCCATATCCATTTGACATGCCACAGAACCAACACGAAGCAATCTGAAGAACTAAAACAAAGGTGGGGAGAGAACCGAGACGAACTGCAGGTTGGTACACAGAAACCATGGTTTCACAACCAAATGCTCTCACCGCACACACACGCGAAAAATTGAGCGTTCACTGCACCACAGAACCTGGAAACTTCTCTCTCTTCAGTGACGACAGACACAACAGTCTTGGCAGCAGATGAGGCAGCAGCAGCAGCATTGATTCCCTCCAGCGCCACAGGAGAGCTGTCGCTTGCAGTCTCAGCGTCACCGAAATCCAAGACATCGTCAAACTCTGATGACAGATCACCGCTGAAATCATCTTCCTCTTCAGCGAGTGAGTCGCTCGCCTCAACTTCCTTTCTCTTCACCTGTCTTCAGCATCTTGAGATGCTCCTCTTCTTCCTCTGAATCAAAGTTCACGACAATGGAGCCGCTCATCTCAATGGTATAATCACTCTCTTCATCCACTGTCTGGCCAGCCTTCAGCATATCCTCCTCGCTGCTCTCCTCAGTGAGGTCAGATTCCTCGCTGCTCTCTCCATCGAGATCATATTCCTCAACACTCTCATCGTCCGTCAGATCAGCCCCACTTACAGCCCCTGTTTCATCATGGTTAAAATTAGCAAATCGAATGAACCGATAAAAGACAAAACTAGAAACACAACAACTAGGGATAAAGAAAGGAACAAACGGATGAATTTCAGAAGGCCCCAGTTCAGTCCTAATAAATCCTCCATGGTCTCATCACTCTTTATCGTCAAGGTCATCCACCTCGCTGCTCTCTGCAACAAGATCATATTTCTCAGCACTCTGATCATCATTCAGATCAGCCTCGAGCAACTCATCAACAGGGGCTTCCTTCTGAGTCACAGCAGCTGAGACCATATTGTTAGGTGAAGCAGCAGCCTCAATGGCGGAATTGAAAGCATCTTCCTTGACGGCTTCCCCTGGCACTTCATCAGCAAGAACTTCATCAGCAAGTTTTCTGTTAAGTTACAACAAGATCTAATGTACACACGACAATTCTTTTAAGAAAATAAACTTTTTAAGAGAATGTGTACATGTCCATTGTTTTTCTCTGTTGACAAAGATCTCTTCATCAGGGATAGTAGATTTTGCTGGCTGCAACAACATTGGACAGAAGTTCTAAACATTGCAAAGCAAATAAGTGACCAAATAAGCAAGTGACAGAACACTTACTACATCGGAATCTGAATCTGCGTCAGTATCTGAGCTACCACTAGATTCCTCTTTCTTGGAAGACTGAACTGTTTTAGCAGTGGTATCCTGGACAAAGAAAGTATCCGCATCAGAAAGATGGCATGGATAAAAAGACTATGCTGGCTGCAAAACAATTGACAAGAAATACAAATATTGCCCAACAGAGAGTTACCGAGAGAAAACAAGTACCAGACCACTTACTTCTTCAGAATCTGAATCTGTGTCAGCATCGGAGCTACTACTAGATTCTTCCTTCTTTTTAGCAACAACAGCCTTGGAAGATTGAACTGGTTTAGCATTGGTATTAAGCAAATAGAACGAAAATGTAATAACATTATTAGGACAACGAATGATGAAGTATCAATTTTGATTTTGAAATAACTAGCAAACTGATTACCTCATCCTCAGAGTCAGAACTTTCAGAATCAGAGCTCTCACTGGATACTTCCATCTTCTTGGCTACTACTGGCGCTTTAATGGGCACATCCTGCAGACGGTTTTTCAGTTAGGACTAAGAAGTTGCAATAAAAGGGCTGTTTGCATCGTTTCGATGCAGAGGCTTTGTTCCCCTTTTCGGAAAAAAAAAGGGGTAACAATTATTGTCGGCTAAGAACAATGATTGTGCATAATTCACGGAATTAAACCACAAGGTCACGGAAATGTTAGGTATGAGTAGTGAGTACTCGCATCTCAGAGAGAGCTACATTGGCAAGAATACGAGAAGTCCAAACGTACACCTATGTGCTCCGACAAGTGCTTTCCACATAAGAATTTGAGCCGCTGGAGATCGTATCTGTCAGCTGCCACAAGCAAGTCTTGCAGCCATTGAAGCCACATTACATCCTGTTCCTGTCCTTCCTCCTCAGCTTGCCCTTCTTCCTCTTCTTGTCCTTCTTCCTCTTCCACGTAATTGTCCTTGTCCATCTCAGGAAAAGAATCTGTGTAGATGAACTTGAGCAAAGCTGCAAACACTTTTGCTCCCATGTCTTTGATCTGTATGACACTTGACGTAGTGCCTTCCTTCATGGGGCCAAATAGCTGAGCCATGAAGACTTTTGATCGGGCAGCAAGCACACACCGGTGTGCAGCGAACGTCTCGCCGCTGACCTCAAATGTAACATCAGCACCCACCTTATTTTGAAGGAGACAGCTGAAATGCTGGCTCATGTCAGACGTGGTGCCACTGGCATCATATGTGTTGAGATCCTTGCAAACCATAATGTCACATCGTATGGTGAAACAATCAGCCTTGAGATGAGGTGATCGTTCAAGGGTGTCTCTTTTGATAAATTTCACAGGGCCACGAGAAGGTTTGCCGTGAGAGAAGCTGTATGTTGCAGCTGCAAAAAATTGTTTTGGCTTTTGCTTCTCATCCTGGTCGACGAAGCTAAACTCAAACTTGGCCTCCACAATCTTTTCACCAAAGTTGTCCCGAAGGAAAGGATGGAGACAAATGAACTCGGCACCACTCGGCTCATCACCGTTAGGACAGTACCAAATGTGCCATTGATGGCCTCCAACCATGAAAGGCTCAGTGCGGATGCCCAGGCCATTGGGAACCACCTGTACAGTACGCGAGTAATCCTTAACCACAAGCAGGTGGTACCCGCTGTCCGTGTCGGTGTCGACTGCCGTCGTGGTGCAGTTCGTGCCGTCGGTGATGACAGATACACCGGTGAAGGACGACATGACAGAAATCTGCGATCCGATCCAAAATTCAGTCACCATTAACATTCCAAGATTCAGAGTTGCGATGGATGAGCTGAGCGGGGCAAACCTGGTTCACCTCCCGCTGCTTGAGACGTCCCTCCACTCGCTGCTCACTGGTGCGTACGGCCTGCGCATTACGCGGAGAGTTAGGGTTCGGTTGTGCATAAAAATCCATGTCATTTTTGTTTGTCACAGCAGCTGAGACCATATTGTTAGGTGCAGCAGCAGCCTCAATGGCGGAATTGAAAGCATCTTCCTTGACGGCTTCCCCTGGCACTTCATCAGCAAGAACTTCCTTATCTTCACTACCACAGTCGATCTCATCAGCTATCTCCAGCACCGGTGACCACTTGCCAAAAACCTCACGATCTCCAGTCGAGGCATTTTCAGGTGTTTGTTCTTCCCCACTTACAGCCCCTGTTTCATCATGGTTAAAATTAGCAAATCGAATGAACAGATAAAAGACAAAACTAGAAACACAACAACTAGGGATAAAGAAAGGAACAAACGGATGAATTTCAGAAGGCCCCAGTTCAGTCCTAATAAATCCTCCATGGCTGACACGGGAGTAGACTCCTCAGGACTGACAAGTTTTTGTTCTTCACCACTTACAGCCCCTGTTTCATCATGGTTAAAATTAGCAAATCGAGTGAACAGATAAAAGACAAAACTAGAAACACAACAACTAGGGATAAAGAAAGGAACAAACGGATGAATTTCAGAAGGCCCCAGTTCAGTCCTAATAGTTACAGATCAGAGCAAGGAACATATTTATAATGTAGAAAGCCACAACTCAGTCTTAATGAATACCGATAAAACTAGGAACAGGTAACCGAATTTTGACATGGCACAGTTTAAAAACTTAATTAGTACAGACAATAGGTGCTTGTCAAACTCTTATAGTTTCCCAAGTCATTAGGCAATAGGCATTTATGCTCAATGGTGGACTGCTCACGAATTTCGCACATCAAAATTATATGCCACATGTAGTATCTGTGTACAGAAATGGTTTACTGCTAACAACAAGCCTTGGGCGAAAATAAAAACAATCTAGTCAGTAACAAATCTTACCATCCTCAGCCTGCTCTGGTTCATCCACTTTGATATTTTCTTCTTCCGGAAGCTTTGTCACTTCCTCCTCCTCCACAGGGTCATCAGATTTCTCATCAGAAGTAGCTGCTGCTCGATCACAAAGTTGGCATCAGAAGTAGCTGCGCTACTCCAGGCAATCGAACAGCCAAACAAATTGTTTAGTGGAAAAAACGAGCCCCACCTTTGTGCTCTACTAGCTGCACCTTGTCCTCCTCCTCCTCCTGGTCCAAATCGAGCATCACCATGGGTCTCGCGGTCTTCTTCCTGGTCTTCCTCTTCGCAGTGGACACCTCGACCTCCCCCACCGGCGCCGCGGCCTTCCGAGCCGTCGACCTCCGCAGGGTGCCAGCCGCCGGAGTCGGGAGCGGCGCGGGCGTGGTCCGCGGGAGCTGGTCGATCCCGTCCACCTGATCCTCCGAAGCAAACGAAAATCCGCATCAAACAACGCCCCCGAGACCGAGGTTATCAGCAACGGAATGGAAACGCGTGAGTTCAGAATCAATCGGGGATGCTTACCGAGGGGAGGGATTGGAGGGCCTCGACCATGGCGAGGTTGGTCATGTTGGCGCAGACGCCGTTGAGCTTGCAGAGCGCCTGGAGCTCGCGGCGCGAGAGGGTGTTCAGGTCCACCATCGCCGCCACCGCCTCCGTCTCTTCCGTCACCTACCTACCCTACCCTGTGCGGTTCCGCCGGTGAGGTGACGCGGCTGATTTGCTGATGGCGAAATGCTGAGATGCGGCGGCTCAATCGGGGGCTGAGATCGCTAGGGTTTGGGCCCAAACGGATCCTCTTTTTCTGAATGTTTGAAATACTGTATGTATAGAATTTAAAAAACAAAATGTACAGATCGAGGTCGGCGTACCCTGTAGTCGTAGGTCGCTGCATGTGGGTCCGGATGCGGTGCAGAGATCTGTTTTTTTTTTTCTTTCGGTGTCTCGCTCGCTGCAGTCTGGGTCCCGAGTAAACACAGCGTGCGGAAATTCAGTTTGTCCCCAAGCTCATATGCTCTTGATAGAATAATAAAAATAGTAAAAAGTTAATAGCAGAAGTTCTTTTTGCGGGTACAGTCGGTCCCGTTTTGACTACCCGTTAATTAGTCCTCAAGCGACAACGATAGTTCATCGGCAACTAACACTGCAGAATGGTATGGAGCAATTGGGAACCTCCCAGTGTCAAGTTTTTTTTTTTTTGCAAGGCTTACAACTCAAAATAGTATTTCGAAGGTGGACAGACTCGAGAAGAGGGGTTGACCGAAATGTGTCTCTTGACCATTTTGCACAAGAACCACGGAGTTAGTGCAATACCATTTCGTCCATTGTCGTTTCACCGTTCGAATTTGGGACTTATTAACAATTGGCTTGGCCTCTTCATCATAAACCCTCATTTTTTACAAGCACATTCTCTTGAAAGTTGATGGCTTCTCATGATTGGTGCCTCGACCTCCAACCGGCATCGCCTTGAGAGTTTTGAATGAGGGAAATGCGGTATGCCGCCTCTTATGATTCTAGAAAAATTAAGTATGAAGCGATGATAAGGGTCGTTGTGGGATCGTGTCGGGACCATAGTCCATTAAACTTTTGACATTTAATTTCTGTGAAAATCCTTCTTAATTAATAGATTAGGGAAAAACTTTCGAAACTTTATTTTGGCTCCCGAGCTCCAACGCTCCCTTTATTTCAAAAACTTAAAAATCATATTTACATGTTTCAAAATTTCTGAAAAAATGCTAGATGTAATCAATGATGTATCATACAAGTATTGCAAAATCGTAACGCAAAATTATTTTAACTAAAGGCTACACAAAAATAAAAAATCTTATGAATTTTGTAGTCTTAAAAATATCGAAAATTCACAATGGCTCTTGAGCTCATATGCTCCAGCTCAAATAAAAAATAGCAAAAAAATATTAAAACATTTCAAAAACTTGTGGAAAAAATGGTTGAGAACATATAAGGTGTTCTACATACTTGCAAAAACTCGTGAAATGACATTTGTAGTGCTTTGTGAAAAAAACAAATAAGTGAGCAATGAGATCTTTTTTTTTTTGTTCAGAGCACTGATTTTGTATTTTTTTTTCTTTGAACAGAACACCACACATTTCATTCCATCATGAAACTAACCGCGTATTTAGAAAATTAGTATATGTATTTTTTAAAATGTTTTACTATGTTTTCAAAAAAAAATGAGCACGAGCATATGAACTCGGGAGTCAAAACACCTTCTCTAAAAATATGCATTCTTCACTATACATTCATCCATACTTTTTTCATTTCTGTCTAGTCAAAAATATGATAAACTATTATAAAGTGAGATGTACCACGCTCGTAGGATGCATCATCAAGTACATACAAAAAAATCTTCACAATTTTTTTTTGAAACTTGTAAATGTGATTTTTTTTTAACTTTTTAGAAATAAATGGAGCATTGGAACTCATGAACCAAAAATCCCTAGACCAATTTTTTTTTGCCTCCGTTTAATAGAAGCTAATACTGCAGCATGCAAGCAGATGAATTTTCGTGGGTTCCCGTTAAAAAAAATTGCGGACAGATGAATGAATGGCATGAGAGGTCGTTATGAGTAGACCGGTATCAGTTTACAGCGGAGGAGATAATATATAGGCCAGCATGCAGCCAAGTCTATATACAGACGGACATTGAAATCGCAACCGATTTCTAATTTGTCCGTTGCAATTTGTGAACAAGACGGTGCATCCATGCGATCAATCGGAGAAATGGACGAGCTAGTGACATAACGATCAGGGGCTCGACGTCGCCGGCCGTCTGCGGCCTACGCGTGGTGTCGTCGTACGTGGTCACGACGCCGGCCGGATCCGTGAGATCCACAATTAAGCTGGAACTGTGGAAGAATCATGGGCAAGTGAGCAAGCAAAACCCGTGTGCTAGACCGCCGCGCCGCTGCTGCATTCCGAGTTTCCAACCAAGTCACCGCGTTCGCGATTTTTTTCGTATATTGCCGTATTCGCGATTTTTATTTCCCGGTCCTCACGTACTGTACACCGGGAAAGATCAGCCGTCAGCAGCTCGACCGATCGCCGGATGTTTTACTTGCCCTGTCTGTTACTCAACAAAATGGTGTGGACACCTTTGCATCTGCAATGGGCAAAGAAAGAAGGTGATCTACGATCGTCTCTCGTCATGCTCACGGGTTGAGAGATTTCGAACGAAAGAAACGCGCAAGTTTTTCCTAATACGGTCTCGATGCCCCCAATTTGTTATTAATAGATTTATTAAACACGAGCCCCGGCTTTGGGTAGTTGTATTATTTTTTAGATAAAGAATATATATTAATATTAAGCAGATACCCATTACACCCAGCATCTGCAACAACGCAATAACCAAATGTATTACGGATGCACACAGCCGAAAGACAATAAGAAGAAAAAACTAAAAAAGAAAAGTTCCGCTATAGAGTTACAGTCCTTACAGCAGCAGCATAACCACCACCAAGATAACACCTGAGGTCCAAACACTCCAAAAGCAACACCTTCAAGAAGGAAACAGTGCACAAGCGCCGTCGTCACCCGACCGAGGTCATGGGTTTTCACCCTGAAGATAGTCCCCCTCACAAAACAATGCCTTCATCAAGACCATTGCCAGGCACAACCAATTAAGTCCAGACCTTAGATTTTCACCCTGCGAGGTAGGACTTTGAACTTCACCTGTGTTGTTGCCCCACTAACTTACCGCTGCTCCGACTCCTGCAACTCCAAGCAAGTTCCTTATCGTCGCAAAGTCTCCAATCACCATTTGCTAGTCCTTTAATCTAAGCTTTCATGACATTCCCCGCCTCTGACTACACCATGGATTTGCCCATGATGGCACAGAAACAGAGCTTCACGCCACTCCCTCCGGCGCGACCGAATCCCCCCGATCCAGCAATCTCTAGGCATTAGCCGATGATAGATCACCGGCGGAGCCATCCGAAACTCGACACTCTTGCCAGATCAAGGTACAAGCGTCAAGCAGATCTTCATCTTCGCAGCGAGAGCAACCCTAGGACCACCTCCAATTATTCAGGCTTACCAGCCGGCCCCCACGCCGCCAGACCGCCGTCGTGCCACCTGCCCAACCGACAGCAGTGGCACATAGCCAGAGCCGAATCGAGCCCCGCGTCACCACGAGTGCCCCACCCGAGCACCTCGAGACTGCACTGGATGCACCGTGCAGCAGTGGCCCTCCGACCCAGATCGGGCCCGGGCGACGCCGGTTCACAGCTTCGGCCGCCGCCGTCAGCTCCACCCTCACGGCCTTCTCCTCCTCGCCCCAGCTCCTCCAGAGCTCCACCATGCGCCACCGACCCGCAACTCCATCTCCCCGCGCGTGGAGCTGAAGGCTGGGTGCGTTGCTCCCCTCTGACCTCGTCAACCGGGTCGCGGACATCTTCCTTGCCACTAGTGATATCGACTACTACATGAGCCTACGCGCCGTGTGCCG
Organism: Poa pratensis; assembly: GCA_947311845.1. Classification (NCBI taxonomy): domain Eukaryota; kingdom Viridiplantae; phylum Streptophyta; class Magnoliopsida; order Poales; family Poaceae; genus Poa; species Poa pratensis. The sequence goes on from CAMZMU010000084.1 coordinate 5,531,013, forward strand.
CAACTGGCGCGCCTTCACCGACGACCCACGCGGACCGGACCCTAGGTTTCGTCCACACAGATGGGTTGTCCTTTTTGGGGATGGTTACTCCGGCCGCTGGCTCTTCCTCCACATCGACACCGGTCGCATCCTTTGGAAGGACCTACCCCTGTTCTCCAACTATGTCGGTGGTATCCCCACGACTGATGGCCTCCTCGTCCTGCAACCCACACCAACAAGGCTAGGCTCTAAGGGTCTGTTCATTTTTTGAATCGGAAGGAACGGAATGGAACCGTTCCATTCCACCGGAATGGAACGGTTCCATCCTCGTGTTCGGTTAGGATGAGAAAATTGTAATGGAACGGTTCTATTTCGTGTTCGGCTATAGAATTGAAAAGCGGAATGGAACGGGGGCAGCGAGCTTGGAGGGACAGCAGCACCAAAAGGCAGAAGCTTGAGCTCACGTCCATGGCGGAGGTGGCTCGGGATGGAGACGAACGTTGGCGACCAGCACTGGAAAACGAAGGAACTGAGGTGAAATCGGACGGGGAGCTCACCGGGAGTTCGTTGGTGGAGTCGTTTTTGCTCGACGTTGACGAACGGCGACGAATTTGACGAGCAGGCGCCGGCGGCCGAAGGAAGAAGAAGTAGACGATTCGCTCGCTCCCGAGCGTCCCTGCTTGATTCCTCCCGCGTGTACGAAGAAGACGACGAGGCACAGCTCCTTGTGCTCTCGGACGGCCTCGAGGACGAGCGAGGCAGTGGCGCGGCGAGCTCCACGAGCTTCTGTTCATGGCCGATGTTGGTGAGGTGGAGAAGAAGGTGGGAGGGGGAGAGGAGAGCGGCCTCGCCTTGGCTCCGGCCGGCGGCCCCGTCCGTGCGTTGGTCCGCCCCCGCCGTCCTGGCCGCGAGCACGGTGGGCCGCGCCGTCGTGGCCGCGCCTGCCCTCCTCCTCCCCGTCCGCGCCTGCCCCGGTCACCGCCGCCACGCTCGTCTACCTCGAGCCCCCTCGACGCCGCCGTCCTCTTCTCCTTGGGCGGAGCCGTCCTGGCTGCGCCTGGCCGCGCTGGGCTGGCCGCCGCCGGGCCTCGGGCTGGCTGGCCTCCGCGCGCCTCGGGCTGGCTGGTCGCCGCCGGGCCTCGAGCTGACCGGCCGCCGCGCAACTCCGTCCGCCGGCGCTGCTCCGGCCGGCGTTGCTCGCCTGGCGCGGCCGCGCTGCTCCGGTCGTCGTTGCTCGCGAGGGAGAGAGGCGAGGGAGGAGACAACGAGCTAATTACGCTCGGTTCTGCTCGGTTCCACCTCGTCCGGCCGATTTGGCCGGACGGGTGCGTTCCGCATCTTGCACGGATATTCCTTTCTGAGGAACGTGTTGATTCCGTTCCAGTCTAAAACCAAACACAGGAATTGGTTTTTGGGGTGGAACGGTTCCATTCCGTTCCACCCCATTCCAAAAACGAACAGACCCTAAGTTCTGCCTCCTCAACCCCTTCACTGGCCACCACGTACGGTACTCAATCGTCATCGTGGGTCACTCTGAGGTTAAAGTGACCGTTGCCGGCGTATTGCCGGTGCTCCTCTACCTATGGGATCGACATCAGAGTGCCGCTTGCATCCAACCGGCAGATGGTTTCGATTGGGTGACTCTTTTCTCGGCCAAGCCGGACCTCGTGTCCTTCTACTCTGTGGTTGTGGATGATCACTCCGGGAGGGATCCCTAGCTCAGCACTGTGAGCACTAACAACTGGAAGGAGAGCATGCCCACATTCCTCGTCAACTGCGCTGGAGAGCTTCTGCTTGTGCGTGCTCCGGCGATGGAGCGCGACGGTGTGGTTGAGGTATTCTGGATTGACATCGAGAACGGAGATCTTTGGATCATCGAAGGCATCAGGAACCTTGCGATCTTCCTTCGTGATCGTTGCATCTCAGTCGATGCTGATAAGCTTCCTGATATTGAAGGAACTGCATCTACTACATTGGAGGCGGCGAAAGGCCCAACCTGCGTGGGGTTTGCATGCATCGTCTCAAGGACGGCAGACACGAGAAACTATTCGAAGAAGGAGTTCCCGAGCTTCTTCGACCCCAACCCTTGAGACTTGACAAGTCCTGATGAACTATACACGCTATCATTGGCCGTGACACATTGGTGGATGCAGCTTGGGACCAGTGAGAGGCGTGGGATTTCTATTTTGCCTGCGCCCTTTGCTGCACTTGAACTGCATGGATGAGCACCAAGAAGAGATTTAGAAATAAGTACCGCCCGTTAGGTTAAATGTCTTATTTGTACGTCATGATTTCTTTAATTCAAAAGAGTTTTTGTGGATTTCTATTGGAGTTTAATCCGTAATATTCTTTGAAATAAACATCGCTTGATTCACCTGATTGGAATCTTCAGTAATTCTTCTAAGGAACCTATCTTGCACTCGATTTTGGAGAAAAGATCGAGTTACTCAAATTTGAAGTCCTAAGACGTCGCCTCCAAAGGGTACCATACGACGCCTAAACGCCCTCGCCGCCTAATCAAATGCATTTATGCTTTTCACCGGGGCAGTGGGGAAGCTGATGTGCCTCAACGTCGCCTCCAAGGACGAAATACGACGTCCGAAACGACGCCAACGTTGTGACCGCCACCATCGGCCACCCCGATGAGGCACTCCGGATCTCACGACCAAATGCCTAAACCTAAAGCCAACACAGCGGATCTCGAAAAGGTCGCCGTCTTCAGCGGCGCCAGAAGCTAACATGCCGAACATCGCCGCACCACGACAACCATCAATCGCCGGCGCTTGCGAGGACGACGGCCAACAACCACCGACGATTCCTCCATGATTCCATCCTAGTTTTTTTTATTGTGTGTAGCACAGACTCCGTATACCATGCGGAGACGAACAAATAAACAGAAACAAATACGGACCTGTAGAGCGACAACGTTACGAAGGAAGGAAGGGAGCGCGAGGCGATCTTGGGCGATCGTGGCGGCGGCCTAGGGTTTCAACCCTAGCTGCCGCCGCCGGTGATATCTGCAGCTTCATCGTCGCCGCCGGCAAAGATTCGACGGGTCCTCGTCTCCTCTAGGTGCCGTTCTGGCACTAGGAGGGGTGGGGACCTCGGACCTACGCACGGCGCTTTTCGAAGGTCCTTAATGGTAGAGTTTGGTTTTGGTCGTCATCTTCTTCGTTAATGGAGATGGTATCGTCTGCAATAAGTGATCTTCCATGTTTCGTTCGACGGCGAGATATCCTTCCCGACGTCAATGGTGGGTTTGGAAGATTAAGTCTGTCTAGGTATGTTTCTTCAGATCATACTTCGCCAGATCAATCTTGGATTGTTTCTCATGGTTGCCGCGAGGAGGCTTGTCCTCGCAATATCTATCCCGGCTACTGCGTCTTCGGCAATGGTGATTCGTTCTCTCGGCTCCCAACGACGTCGACAAAGTGGTTCGGTTATTTGTCCCTGGAATATCAGTGGTGGTGCTCTTGCCGATGTTGCTTGATTAATTTAATGGCTGCGTGCGTGCACAAAGTCTTGGCATTGCGGCTCAAAATTAAAAAGGGAGAACCTTCGGTGGTATTCACAGGTCTGTGGTTTGGTGGTGTTGGCGTTGTTCTACGGCTGCGTTCAGAAAAATACAAGATTGTGTCATGGATGAAAAAAGGGCTTGAAGATCTCATAGATTTGCTAGTCTCTTTTAGTTTTGTTTTTGTAATCGATGTAATCGTGTACTCTTTGCTGGTTTAATATATGTGAAAAATTCAAAAAAAAAACAGAAACAAATACGGATCGAATACGAATCCGAGTCCACCCCACTCACGACTCACGTGCTCTACAAAGTGGGACCCAAACCACCTCGCGTGGAAAAAGAAAAAGAAAAAGAGCGAAACCGCAGCGCACCAAAAAGTCTACCCACCACGACGCGATACCCAACGCCCCCAACCTCCCGTGAACAACACACACACAGGGCAAAAATCAATAAAACGAAAATAAAAAAAGAAACAGCCGGAAACGCCTCCGCGCCGCGGCCGGGGGCAAGCAATGGGCAAGCACCAGCCGCCGGCGGCGATGTCGGCGCCTCGCCGGAAGCGCAAGAAGAAGGGCCGCCCGTCCCTGCTCGACATCCAGAAGCGCAACCTCCGCCTCCAGAAGCAGCAGCAGCAGCAGGAGGAGGAGTCCAAGGCCCGCCAGTCCCAGCACTCCCAGCAGCGCCGCCCCGCCACGCGCCGCAACCCCGCTCCCCCGGACTCCGACGACTCCGGAGACGAAGACCCCCGCCGCGACAAGAAGCTCCGCCTCGTCGTCGGCCTCCACGCCTCCGGATCAGCACCCAAGGTGCGCGCCCCTCTCCCCGATCTGCCCCCCTCCGCCCGATCCCCACCACAATTCGCGCAATTCGGCGCCCCTCCGCCACTCTCCGCGTACGGATCTGCGCCGCCGCGCCCCGCCCGAGGAAATCTCCCTCCTATTCTAGGCATATAAAGACTCTCCTGCGCGCGCCTATATATACTTATTTATATATCTCACTGTTCCCCCTCTCTGCCGCCGCGACAGTAGTCAACGCCACCGCCCAGCTCGAGCCTGACTACCACCTGAGCTGAGCAGAGCTCTCTCCCAATCATTTCGGTGGATAAACCAAAACCCTCACTCGCATCACTCGCATCGGCAATAATTGGCGCATTTTAATTTTGTATAAGCGGATCGCACCGGAGCTTTTAAAGGCGTGCCTTTTTTGGGGGGCTGCTTCCCCCCAGCCTTTCGCGCCAAATTTCGCTCCATCTCCGTCGCTAGGATAGGATCTGCAGTGTACCTGGTAACTGGCGCCGGTAAGCGGGAGCCCCCGCTTTTTTCTGGCGCCTTTTCCTCCTCGATCTCATGTCAAGATATTTTGTCTGCTTGTATTTTTTAAAATTTGTGTCTTTTTTATCTGCAGGGGGAAAAGAGGAGGACAGCGACGGATGGGCGTGAAGGTCGGTTTTCCCCAGCCCTCTCCATGCATTTATTCTTCGGATTTCAGGAGCAAAATAGCTGTTATAGTAGTGCCTGGACGAATGTGCACGAAGATGCCATTTTAAAACACCTGTAGTGGTGGATGCATTCCGGTTTGTTCTTGTTTAATTAATTAGTGCTCCTGCATCTGATTTTTTCCTGTTCTCGTGGGTGGATTTCCTCATTCGCCAGAGCCGTCAGATTCCGGTCCCACAACGCCCCTGCCAGACAAAAAGTTATTGGTCTTCATCCTTGACAGGCTGCAGAAGTGAGTTGCTATTCTCTCTACTTGTTCTTCCCTTCAGTTCACTCACAGCTCCGGAGCAGCTTAACTGAGGTGGAGTTTCTGTTTTTGTGCAGGAAGGATACATATGGTGTATTCTCAGAGCCCGTTGATGATGAAGAGGTTTGCTTTTGAAGATGAATCCTTGTTTTCTTTGTTTTGTTTTGCGGAAACTGATTGATTGTGTGTGATTGTCCATGTATTCCCAGCTGCCCGACTACAAAGATATTGTCAAGCACCCGATGGATTTTACGACACTCCGGAAGAAACTTGATAAGGGGGCATATGCCAATTTGGAGCAGTTTGAGGTCAGTCTAGATTCTGTTTTTGGGTGTCACTGTTGTCTTACCTTTTTCTGGTTTATTTTGATTATCCATCCAAAATGGCAGAGAATTGAGGGCGTTCATAGAAAATTTTCCGTTACACTAATTTGGTTATCTTAGTTGCTAGATCAGCTGGATAGTTCATCAACTCAATGACATTAATGTGTTTTTTCATGCTGACATTTCTTCTTTGTCATATTGTTACATTTTTCGTTCTAGATTCTTATAATCCAGTAGTTAGTTAGTAAAATGGCATCTCATTGTTTGCTGAGAAATATCATGTGTACTATTTTTCTTTGGAGTCTTGTATACTACTCCAAAGATAACATTACACACTTATCTGATACTATACCTATGTGATGCTGTTGTCTTTCTTCGATATGCATATCCATTTTGTCAAAGGTTGTTTAAATAGATGTCTACTAAGGAGTCATGCAAGGGATTTGATATTATATAGAGCTTATGTTACTTGTAATCAACGTAGTAGAATATTGTAAATTTAACAAAAAAGAATGCATATACTTACGACCTATTATGAAGCAGTATGTCATAGTACTTCTCAGCAACATAGCACTTCAGATTGAAGTTATCAACCCTTCGATATATATAAATGGACTTCAGATTGAAGTCTTCATCCCTTTGATATATATGAATATGAGATAGACGTTTAGTGACTTGGGTAGGTAAACTATATATACTTTTAGAATTGCTGTGCTATGCTTTCTGCCACCACTTATCTGCTACCACCTCTCTAACCAATTGAAGAATATTGGACCTATATATGCTGTAAATGTCTAACCAATATCACAGGTCTGCTTTTTCACTGGGCATCGATATAGTCTTAGCTCACATCACTAACATACTTTCCTGTAGCAATTTGTATTAAACCATGGCCTTGGTCATGCAAATCACACCTCAGGAATATATGGTACTTAGAATCGTTGTTGAATGATGGGCGTCCTAGCATTTAGTTTATATGATCGATTTTTACTTTGTACTGTCAAAGTTTAACTAATCTCAGAATGCTATTGGTATTCTATCAATATCGTTCAGTATGACATAAGTTTCGTATTTACAGGAAGATGTGTTCTTGATAACCTCGAACGCCATGTGCTACAATTCCCCAGACACAGTATACTATCGACAGGTGAAACATTGAACCTACTAGTTTTCTGATTTATATTCTGATGATTATGTAAAACCAGGAGTTGTGCGTATGTAATATTCACGTGTCCTATATTACAGGCACGAGCTATTCAAGAAGTTGCTAAGAAGGACTTTGAGAATCTTAGACAAGATAGTGATGCCAGTGAACCAGAGCCAGAACCATTACCAGAATCGGAACCAAAACCACAACGTCGCAGGGGTAGGCCTCCAAAGAACGCTGTACAGCCGAAAGTTGAGAGACCACCAGCCGAACGTGCTACTGCAGTCTTTTCTAGGGCGACACTCGCTACTGCCGGAAATAGCGGACTTCATGCACACTCAGGGTTTGATATACAGCAGAGGATTGCAGATGTACTGAGAGCTTCTTTTCCCAATAGAAGCAGTGAACACAATTGGTCCAGCGGGCGCAAATTCGATACCATTGAAGACTACTCAGGTAATTTTTATCATTTTGAAGAACTCAGCACTTAATAGGATGTTGCCGAAGTAAGATATCCACCCAATGAGTCCACAATATTTTTGCTCTATTAACATCGTTTAACCTTTCCCCTTTGTCCCAGGATCCGGGAGTAAATGGTCAGGAAAAATGGGGAAGAACCCACTTCCGGTAGAAGAAAGTCGCCGAACTACATATTATCAGCACCAACCATCCAGTTCAGTATACGAGCTGCCAAGCTCATACACCGGGACAAGGAAGCTTCTTGTACCAGTTGAGTGTCCAGTACAAGTCATGTCCCTAAGGGATTTACGCTATGCCAATATAGTTTTTAAGTTACTGTTAACTTTTGTGAACAGCAAGATAATATCACTCTTGAGTTTTAACACAATGTTTGTACCAGATCGGGGCTCAGTTGCCACAGGCCTATTCCCGCAGTCTGGCACGTTTTGCTGCACAGCTTGGTCCTGTTGGCTGGGAAGTTGCATCGAAGCGAATTGAGAAGGCCGTTCCTCCCGAAGTTACGTTTGGTCGTGGGTGGGTAGGAGACGACGAATCACCTAACGCATTTCAGCCACCTGTAACGACTTCATCTTCAACAGCAGTAGCACCACCAAGCAGCACAGCGGCATCAAGTGATCAGCAAATTGTTGATGACCCTGCCAGTGCAGGCCATTCTGCAGGGCCTCATCCGCACGCTGCATCATATGCTTCTACCAACATGGCCCAGAGGATCGATTCTCAAGCACTACCAAGCATGCAGTGTGGATCTTTGCCGCAGGTTTCAGTAGACCGAGGAGAAGATTCTGTTGAGATGAAGAGCAGTCATAATGTTCACGAACAGGCCGGAAAGCACCAAACTGTGAATGGTTTTAATGCTGTGCCAGGTGCTAACCCTGACTCATTTTCTATATCCCCTGTTTCTTTCCGTTCAAAGTTGCCACTGCTAACACCGATTTGTCCTTTCCAGGATCAGTTATGTTTGCACCTACAGCGCAGCTCGTTGCGAGCCGGTTGCAGACGCATATGGCTGATTAACCAGAGCAGAGACCCAAGCCCGGCAGGGTTATTAATTTGACATTTGGACGCAGGACCCATGATTTCAGTCATGGGTTTCGTGGGCGCCAAGTGAGGACTTTGCTGAATCCTATAGCTCTCATTTTCGACCCGCTTTGTTGCTCTGCCATGGCGTGGCCTGGTGTCTGCCATTGTTGTGAGTCTGTCTGTCGTGTAATTGTTTAGTTTACTTAGGAGTTTAGAATAGCGTTCAGATTGCAGCGAAGTGTAGAGTGTTAACAACAGAATTATGTTGCGGACAGATATTAGACAAACTCTGATGTGTAGAAACCACAGGGGAACCATCTGTATAGATTATATTATTCAGTGTTATGATATTGTTGTCACAGATTGTTGGTCCTCTTGCTAGAAAACAAACCTTGTTAGTTTCAGGTGATATGATTTGCTTTCAGGCCGACATGGGCCACACATAAATAGATAGTCATATTGACACTGCTAGTTTACTCATGAAGGATAAGACACAAGTTTAGTTAACACTTCGAAGGCATTCACTATCCAATGGTCGTTATCCAACCTTTACTTTTAGCACCACTGAGCGTTCTAGTCATTAGATAACCTACAGCCGATCCGGATTTATATTCCATATTGTTATTGCAAAACTTTGCGCAAAAATAAATAGAGTATCAATTTATATACTCTCTCAGTCTCTCTGATCCCAAAAAGTGTCGCAAGATTTATGATAAGCTGTAGTTTTTTTCCCGCATGACCGAGGATACGGTTACTCCACCACAGCCCAGCCAACATCCCCATTCTAGTGGACGTGGACGAACCCAGTGACGACAAGCTCACAGCTCAGGAGTGCAGCAACGGTCAAGCGGAGACGAGCATAGAGCGAAAGCCACACTCTCGAAGGGAATATAGCTATGGGGGAAGCTCTATGACCAGTGCCATGGGCCACCGGTGACAACGGCGAGGACGGGAGCGGATCTCTTGACTATCTGGTTGTGTCACCCATTGGTTATTTCTTTAGTTCTATCCCAATGGTAGGTCTACCACTGAATAATTTGAGTTGGTATTCATTCGTACTAAAAAAGAAGATAAAAAAATCAAAATAAACTGAATAAAAATTAGTTCATACGAGTTCGATCGTTGATAATGGAAAAGTAAACCATTACAGAAAGTAAATTAAACGAAAATGAAACTAAATATACAAACTACTCCTTGCCCAAGTTGGTTTCATCGAAGGAGGTGAACAAATCCTGCCAACGAGGATCATCGTCGGCCCAGGCGCCGGCGGCGCTGGTGCTCGGGCCGTAGAGTTGCGTCATCTCCGCCTCCTTGCGTGCCCGCTTGTCGGCCCTAACCTTGGCGCGCTCAGCCCGCCGCTCGGCACACTCCGCCTCCCTCATCGCCCAGAAGTCCCTCTCGGCAGCGGCGGCCTATGGCCGGGTTCCGAGTGCACCACGCCGCAATCAGGCGCTCGTCGGCTTCGGCGACGAGGAGGCGCCTCTCCATCTCGCGGTTGAGGCGGTGGTCCTCCGCCGTGACGACGCGCGGCGGCGGCGCCATGTCCCACGCCTGCTGCGCGGTCCGAGCATCGCCGAGTTTCATGTCGCGCTGGGGCCGGCCGAGGCGCCACGCCGCCGCGTCGTAGGCACGAGAACGTGCCGATCGAAATTCGCTCGTCGCCAAAGCGGATCTCCGCGTAGTACGTGCTGCTCGGACGCGCCCGAACGCCACGGTAGCCGGAGCTGCTCCTACGGCGCGAAGGCATGGCGGCGGAGGCAGAAGCTCGGTGGGTGGCGGAATGGGGTGGGTATTTGTTTTTTCACTACGAGCGTGGGAGAGGAGGAGGTTGGAGGGCGAGTGCCTGTCCAGCATACTAGACGTGTCGCGCCATATATAGCGCGACGCGCACCACTTTGGCCAGCGCGCGGGATTTTCTCGCGTCTCCTGGAGCGTGCGCAATGCCCCCGCGCGCGGCAAATCGACAGTTTTTTGCGCCCGCGGCTTATTTACCGCGCCTTGGAGATGCTCTTATATCTATACCTTTATAAGAGTAAACCCCACGAAGAGACCAGTTAAGTTGTCTATCTTGACATGCAGCCCATCCACATCATCAATTAATCGCAGATTCTTATCATCTGACCGTCCATCTTTTATCCATTGTCACGTCCACAGGCCCAAAACCTGGATCCGCCTGATCCGTTTATTTTCTTTTTGAAGGGAGTTCGTGATCCTCAGGATTACAACACACACGCCCACACGAACAGAGAAAGGAGAAAACTCATCTCGCAACGAAGCCAGGCACCACCACGCCGCGAGCCTCTTCCGATCACCAGCGGCTCGCCGCCGAAGAGGGAGAGAGCAAGCACTCCACGCACCGAAGGAAGCAGCTCGGACAACCTTGTTGAGACGCCGCAAAAGCCATCCGACGCCAGCGCCGGAATCTGAGCGATGAACGAATCTCGGCTCCAAGCCGCCGCCAGCACGCCCTCGCCGTCTCCCGCCGGAGACGAACACGAAGGCTCCACCCTTCTTCCACGAACCCAGCCAAGCTCGCTGACGGAGACGAGCCTCCCGTCTTCAAACTCCCAGGAAGATGTCCTCATCCTCGTCGGCCTGCAAAGAGGAGGAAGAACCACCAAAAGCCGCGGAATCCACGGATCCACGGCCACCAAAAGCCGCACGCGCCGCAACGAAGCCCCGGAGGACGCCGCCGCAGGAGGGGAAGCACGCCGACCCGCACCTAACCGCCGACACCATCGCCGCCTCCACGACGCCGCCGGCGGGCCTCTACCGCGACCTACACTATGTACAAGCCCGGATCCGGGGATCCCCCACCCTCCCGCCGCCGGAGCGGCCGCCGGAGGGGAGGAATCCCGCGGATCCGCGGCGAGCGAGGTGGCCGGACGGAGGAGCCTCAAAAATCGCCTTCCCGATCACTGTAGAAAGGGAGAGGAGAGCCACCGACAGCTCTTCTGTGCCTGATCCGTTTATTTTCGTTCGCCACTACGCCACTACTGATCTTTTGATCTTCTTCCCGATTAATAACTGATGGAAGTCTACCAGACAAACGAGTCCTTTCAGATTTTGTTTCCTTCCTTTCCACTACTCCGTTATAAGAAGCAGGTCATGAATCCACGCAGATTGCTCCCAGCAAGATGAAGCTCCTTCCGGATGAGCTCTCCATTGCCGCTAGCCATCACCTTGATACCGTCTCCGTGACCCATGGGCGGGAGGCCGCACTGCCATCTACCTCGGCGACGATCGCTGCATACTCCAACACCTGCAGGCCATGTTCAGCAGCGGATGGTCTGCAGTCTGCACATCAGGACGTACGTACCCTGCCCAAGGTAGCAAGGTAGAATAACGTACATACACGCCCTCCCAAAACAACAATTTAGCCTTGCGTGTTGCCTGCAATGTTTGTTCTTTGATTAAGGCATTAAGATGTGCATGTATCGATCGGCTTAGCCAGTCCACTATTGGACTGGCCAAGCATTTCTTCCTGCCAATAACCAAGCATGACAAGTTTTTGCCATTCAACAAACGGTCATCATAAGAAAATCAGGACTAAGGGCTACACATTCTCACGCAAAATCAGGAAAATCGCTGATGGTGTATTATAATCACCATTCTGCTTGGATTATATAATCGAAAGTTAGCCTCTGTTACCAATAAATGGCAGTATATAACAAAAGATACTTACTAGGATTTCCACCGCAACGCGCGGGGTATAACTCTAGTATTATGTATGCTGAAATACTGGGGGAAACTAATAGTCGACAACATATTAAGATCCTCATAGTAAAAATGAAGGAATATATAGAATGCCAACACTTAATTAATCACTCCTACCAAATGCAAGATTAACTTCTATCCATTTTTCATTCAAGTCTTGTTTTTGTTTGTCAAACTGAGATTGTATCAATACTAATAACAAAACAGATCGAAAACACCCAAACAAAATAAATGACTTCGATGCTGCATAACTATTTTGCTGAGTTGACGTCTAGATCAACATTGTTCAGTATGAATTTCATCGCCCATGTATCTCGGTAAGAGTAAATCTGTTCACTGAGTGTTGGATATCATCTTTGACCCGCTCCATTTGAGAATTGTGACGTGCAAAGTCAGCGGGGGGGTCAGGGGTTAAAAGTTCAATGCTTCCATGCTCTAGGACGAACCCAACAGATGACATGTGTGGTCTATCATCTGGGTTCTCCTGGACACACAAGAGTGCTACATGGATGCAAAGCAAAACTTCATCTTGTGAACAAGTATCCGCGATAGATGAGTCTGCCAATACTTGTGTCTTCCCATCCTTCCACATATTCCATGACTGGAGCAATTAAGGCCATCATACTATCTTTTGTTAGGTTGCAAATATAAAAAAATGTTTTGAACAATTGAGGTAAGAATGATTAGCTTAGAAGTCTTTTGTGTACTCACATAGACTATGAGGTTTGGGAATCCCATGATTTGAATATTGGAGCTTCTCCTTATACCGGTTACCACCTCCAGTAGTAACACACCAAAACTATATACATCAGACTTGGTAGAGAAAACACCTTCCATTGCATACTCAGGAGCCATGTAGCCACTGCTTGATCATTTTAGTTGTAAGAGTTATTGAATGGGGGTTGAATTTATTCAAAGGTTAGCATGAAATTTCTTTCAATGGATACTCACTATGTCCCAACAACGCGTTGAGTATTTGCATTTTGTTGGTTATCGCCAAAGATCCTTACCAAAATCCGCTATCTTTGGTTTCATTTCTGCATCTAGTAGAACGTTTGCAGCTTTGAGATCTCTGTGGATAATGGTTAATATTGAATCTTGGTGGAGGTAAAGAAGTCCCCTTGCAACTCCTTTGATTATACTAAACCGGGTTGCCCAGTCTAACATTGATCTTCTCGAATCATCTGTGAATAGAAAGAAATGTATGCTTAAAATTTACCGGTTTGCTTTCAAAATTAAGGTGTGTTTCTAGAACAATACCAAAAAGGGTAGCATCTAAGCTCCTGTTAGGCAGGTACTCATATATCAGCAACATTTCAGCTCCTTCATCACAATATCCAAGAAGTCGAACCAAGTTTCTATGTTGCAATTTTGCAATTAGAACTACTTCGTTCCTGAATTCTTTTTTTCCTTGTAGAGAATCCATACTTAGTCTCTTTACAGCAATTTCTTTACCACCTAACATTCCCTACAAAATAAAAAATAGTAATCACTTTTCACATGAAAAACTCAATTATGTTGATTTTAGTATTATTAAAGGAAAAATGAACCGAGTTACCATGTAGACTTTGCCGAAGCCTCCTTGGCCAATCATGCACGTTTCAGAGAAATTGTGCGTCGCAAGGGCGATTTCCTCAAATCGTACAAACAGAAGTTCATGGTCATATGGATGGTTTGTGTCCTCAAGTTCATAAGAGGTACTCATACCATCCATTGTTATGTTATGGTCTTTTCCCGTTTTGTGGACTTGCCTGCTGCAAAATGTTACCACCGTTTTCTCTCTAAAGACTATATCATATAAATAACGAGAAACTATTTGTATATTTATGAATTTAGAAAACTTAATGAAATGACCAACACGCATGAAAACTTATGAATTCAAAAAACTTTATGGTTTTTGGTAGAGCACCGGGACAGGGCAAGCTTGCAATGCAAGCAGCCTTGCATGTGTAGCACAGTGGACTTCCATCTTATTCGTTAGTAAATTGACATGTTTTAGTTTTCCGTGTTTAATAAATTTCGTTACGTTTGAGTGTGTCATTTTGCTTGACATACTTTCTAAATTGCGAGTAAAACTCGATCATCCAATGACTTTAATTTGTTTTCCCTGTTTAAGGGATTTCGAAGATTTATAGCCAAGGGTACATAACACGAACACCATGCAACTTTAATTTGTCAAAAGACTTTCTTGTTGCCTAGTTGGAGAGAAAAGTACCTTTGAACTTCAACCACGCAAGTGAAATGCATATGAGTACAAGAACGAAACTGGCTCCTAAAATCGAGAGAGCCATTCCCATCGCTTTTCTCTTCGTCCCTTTATTGCCTGTGCAATATACAGTTGCATACCATAACAAATGTAAATGAATGATGGAATTATATCAAGGTTTAGTAGTAGTTAGTACTTTACCAGCTGCTGTTGCATTCAAGCCTGCGAGCCGGAGATATAGCGTGTTGCCACCAGGCGCTGCACCTATCTTTCCCGTGTCAATCAGCTCCGCCGACCACGCCAAGCATCTCGTCACGTCTCCGTTGGCCCCGGCGCCGCCGCTCAGGTTGGCGTAAGCGTACCCCAAGCAGGAGCAGTTGCGGCTGCACTCCGCTGCGCACTCCTCCAATGTGCTCGTATACCCGCCGACAAACGCGAACTTGTCCGGCGACTTCATCCCGGGCAAGGCCAAGAAGCCATCACCGCACCCATGTAACGGCTCCTTACGCCGGCACCCCGCCGAGAACCTGCCGCCATCCCACTCCTCCATGCTCGCCGGCTCGAAGCCTTCGAGGCATTTGCACGTTGGTGCGGGCGCCAGCGTCGAGTCGCAGTACCCGTACGGCCCGCAGTAGCCATAACGGTTGCAATCGGCGGACGGCCACTGCCCGACGACAGCCCACGTGGACGAGCTAGTGCTCCAGCTTTCGAGCTGGTACTTGCCGGAGTAGGTCAACACGAACCTGGTTGGCGCGGCGCCGTCGGAGAGGCTGTATGTCACGTAGATCTCCTCATCATTGTCGACGATGGCCATGTAGATAATGACACCGCTGGCGTTCATGGGAGCCGTTCGCTCGGTCTTCACCCGGTACCCGGTCCACGGGACGTTGCGGTACACCGGGCGCAACCCGTCCCAGACAAATATCTGGAGGAATGTGTCCGGGTCGCCGCCGTAGGAGAAGCGCCCCGGCGAGGGATCACCGGGGCCCTTCCAGGATACAAGGTGATCACCATCGCGCGTTCTATACCTGATCCCGATCTTCATGTTGGGGAGGAACGTGTCCGTCGGGTGGTTGAAGCTCTGCCACAGCGTGGTGCCATTCGACGAGCGGACGACGAGGTTACCGGTGTTGAGAAGCACCGCCGTTGGTGGTGACGAGACCCCTGGAGCAGCAGCCGCATTGACCGTTGTCCACACGACACGTCTCCCGCCAGTGCTGTCAGAGAGAACAAGGTTGGACGTGTTGGTGAGGGAGAGTGCCGGCGTGGAGGAAGTGTTGTTGGCGGCAGGGGTTTCCCGGTTGGCAACCCACACAACGGTGAGCTCAGACACGCCGTTGTACCATATGCCAAGGTACAAGCTTGCCGGCGTGGAGTTGGAGGGGGAGAAGAACCCCAATGCAAAGTCGCCGCCGTCAGAGACGATGGTGGCGCCAGGGCGGAGCGGCTTGCCTGGGACAAGCCGGTCAACGGACGCACGCAGCGGCAGGGACACAAGGATCAGAACCGCGGTGTAACAGGCGAAAGCTGACCGATCCATAGCTTGGTTCCTGCCAAAAGAATTGCTGCACTGCTACATAGTGCGTTGGCGCTAACATTTTGATGTTGAAGCGTTAATTATAATACTCCCTCCGATCCATATTAGTGGGCATAGCTTTGTCTAAATTCATATGTATCTAGTTAAGTATTTAGACTAGATACATGTGTATCTAGACAAAGTTGTGCCCACTAATATGGATCGGAGGTAGTACTTAAAAAGTGTTTGATTACTTCCTTCCGATTTGGTCGTTCTGACCATTCACATCGACGTGGGATCAATCACGCTGGTTTAACAAATGCAAAGATTTGGCAGATACAGGACAGCATGTTGGTTTTGGTGAGGAACAATTCTATTTTTTTTAGAGTATACACAATTGCGTGCCGTATTCATATAGAAGATACAGAATATGTTACAAGAGCTCATATAGCCTGCCGACAGGCGATACAAGCTGAGCACCCTCCAGCCCTACACTACAGACTACTCATCCTGGGACTCATTCACCAACACCTACTCCGGCAGCACTACGAAATGTCCGTATTCAATCTTTAGGAATTATTATCTCAATACATTCCATAGAACTGAGATATTACGGGCTTTGGTTTGGGCTGGACCTTGCCACCTTGGTCACGGGATTGCGAAACTGGGACGATACTGGAAGCGTCGTACAGTCATCGGGCCTCGAATATCTAACACAAGATTGGACGGGAATATTACTGACAGGTTAAATGTTTTTTTTTGATAAAGGGATTTTATTACCTAAAGAGTTTTAAGTATTACACCCGGCCTCTGCATAAGTAGGATGCACATAGCCCCACAAGTTCACCAGTCCCAAACGATAAATAAAAAGGCGAATTACATATCATCATGACAAATTGTGAAGACGCCAAAGGTGGTGGAAGGTCAATCCGCCGATTATGTGGCCATCCATGCTGGCAAAATAACTCCTTCGCTGTGGCCTCCAACCGCGAAGACACTTTCAAAAACAGCTCGCGGTGCTCCACACGCTGTAGAACCGACCATGATCGGAGCGTAGCTGTGCACCGGTAGATAACCTGCATAATAGAAGCATTTTCTCGTTAAAAACCTTGTCATTTCTACATAGCCAAAGCGACCAAATAACGGCAATCGCTCCCACACTAATAAGGAGTTTAAACCTAGGATCCATACCGTTTAGCCAATTGCCGAAAATATTTGCAACGCTGCGCGGAGGGAATAAGGTAGAACCTATCTGAATGGCTGACCATATAGACCTGGCAAACTCGCACTGGAAAAATAAGTGTTTTATAGTCTCGTCATGGTGACAGAAAACACACTTTTTACTTCCGTGCCAATTCCGTTTGACAAGGTTATCTTTAGTAAGAATTACACCTCGACGAAGATACCACGCAAACATTTTAGTTTTTAGCAGAATCTTCATCCTCCAAATTTTCTTATTATTATCGACTGGAACTTTAGGATGGACTAAAACTCTATACATAGAATCAACCGAGAATTTAACATTCTTGTTTTGATTCCAACGAAACTTGTCTGAACCTTCCATCAACTGGACAGAGTCCAGCCGAAGAAGCAAGGCATTCCAAGATGCTTGTCTAGGGCCAAATAAGCTTCTTCTGAACGAGACATTTGGCGGGGAAGTTCCCAACACCTTAGCGAGTGTGTCGCCTTTGTGCCGCACAACATTGTATAAAGCCGGATACTGTTCTCGGAGCGTGGCTTGGTCCAGCCATTTATCCTCCCAGAATCTAATTTCCGAGCCATCCCTAATGGAGAATGATCCATGTGGAAGATATACTTCTTCATAGCCATAAGGCCTGCCCAAAAGTGAGAATCGCCAGGTTTCCGGTAATATATCGGAATAGCCAAATAATTGATAGGAAATTGACCTTGCCCACAGCCGAATAATTCAGCATACAAGGCGGAGTTTTCTTGAGCCTCGCCAAAGCAGAACAATTCGCTTTTATGGAAATTTATCTTTAGATCCGATAATTGCTCGAACGCTGACAAAATTAATTTTAGGTTGCGAGCTTTTTCGATGTCATGTTCCATAAAGAGAATCGTATCATCGGCATATTGAAGAATCGATAAACCACCATCAATCTGATGTGGAATCACTCCTTCAATTTGACCCTCAAACTTAGTACGTTCAATCAAGATGGCCCTCATATCAGCATATCAGCCACTGACAGGTTGAATGTACCTTTTCTTTCCAATATAATGACTTCCATATATACTCCATGATCATTCTTACCAAAATGCACTGTCCATTAATTATACCCCCTACTATTCCTATCTCGGCGTACTCTTAAAACAAGTCCCAAGTCGTCTCTCTCTAACCAAGTCGTCTTTGCTCTCTTACAAAGTCACAGGTGTAAAATGTTACTACTCATTATTTCTGGCTTCATGATGACCTGGCTCTAAACCAAATCCAGTATTAATCTCTTCACGATGTCAGTCGAGATGTGAAAGGCCACAGGAACAGGCTGGATGACCTGGCTCTAAACCTACTCCAGTACTAAATATAGAAGCATGGCTGTCAGTGGAGATTCAAATCGTTCATCTCTTTCATTAACGTTAACACCATGAGTTTTTTTATTGCGATGGCTTCATCAATAATTTGAGACTCTTTCCGCTTCATTTTTCATGGAAGTGCAGAGGCAAGTATAAAAATCACCCACAGGAGGTCAGAGATTTAAGTAGCTTGGACACAGTCAGTAGTATAGGTCGTGCAATTTAAAACCCTCAATCGTAAACGGGAACCACCTTCCGTGCGTGTTATCGCATACCGCTTACCCTTATAAACTAAAACCGGTGTGTGGGGGTTTTGTACATCGTTTGGTGACAAAATATTTGCATACGCTTTTAGTTTCTAAACCGTGTGCTATATATCGCATACGATTGGAAAACACAAATAATGTGCATAGTGCTCCATCATCGCACACCTTTTGTTTGCAACAACCAAGTGAAATCGAACCGTGTGTCTATATAAAGTTGTCTCTATAGAGTACTATTGATTGCCCATATTTCTTGTGAAAAATAATTTCAAACGACAAGTGTTTCAATTCGTTCGTACAATATAACTACGGTCCAGTTATTATTGGCGTCACTTTCTTTCCTGCTTTCCTTTTCCCGCTGTTTCCCCGCCTTCCCGCCTCTCCCGTGCTCGTGTATAAATCTAGCTAATAGAAGAGCCGCTGGCAGCGATAATGGCTCGCTACAAGTCCAAAGTCCCCGACGAGATGTGATACTCCATTGGAACAAGGAAGCGGGCTGTTCCTGCGCTTGCCTCTACCTCTGCCGCCGTTCCCTCCTCCCCTGCCTCGTCGTCACATGTTCTCTCCTCCCCCGGCTCATCATCGTCCATCCCTAGCGCGGAGACGCCGGTCGACGATGATACTGCTTTGGGGTCATCGTCGTCGGTAGATCTGAGTTATTTAGGAGTTTGATCGGAGGCAGGAGCTGGAGGAGCACATGTTGTTGTGCAGGAGTCCATGGCGGCGTGATGGGCAGAAGAATACAGGACGCATCGCTGGGTGGAGGACTACTTCAAAAATCTGCACAAAGACCGTATGCGAGGGTGGCGGCGCCTCAAGGTGGAGCTCAATGTTTCTGGTGCACCACCACCGAAGCGGCACAAGGCCGACGCTGCCGAGGCCTCTAGGTCTGGCAGCAACCCTTCAACAACGTTTAATACGACGACGTGGATTATGACGCCGATAACGAAACATTTGACGAGGAGAACCTGTAGTGTGTTGGAGTATTAGATATATTTTGTGTACATATGTAATAATTATAATGTTCTATTGAGCCTTCCATATATTAATGTAATCTAAATTCTGTATTGTTTTATGTCTATTTTTTTTAGCAAAAAATCAGTATAACACTTGTAAAAACGAATGAATTGTGTGCAATTGGTAAGTATGGCCCACGGTGAAACTTTCCAAAACCGTGCGCGATAACGTTAACCATCACACATGTTTCTTTTGGGTGAAACATGTGTGATATTTGTTGTTTACATTAAGTACCCATTTCTAGCCATCACCGCCCTCCATCCCCCGTTGCCCGTCCCACCCTTCTCGTAGCGCACATAAACTTTTGTCGTCATGGTCTCTAGGATCGAGGATATCAGCAACTAGAGGACTCGGGCAAGGTATATTTGGTCGTTGCTTTCTAGGTAGGGGTTCGGTTCACGCTCGGGGTAACTGTTATTTGTTTCTGATTTGTTCTATTTTGTAAAATTTGAAGGTCCCAGATGTCGTGACCGCAAAATGTGTGCTGATGGAAAATGGTAGGTGGAAGTCAAAATGAGCGCCCTGTTACAGGATTTGCACATTGCTGTCGAGGATAAAAAGAAAACGGAAGAAAAAGCAAAGAGGCTCGAAACGAAAAGATGGAGATGGAGTTAAAGTTCACATATCTTATAAACGATAACTAAGAGAAAAGCTAAAGAGTACAAGTTGAATTTGTATAAAATAAGAAAATATGTTTGTGATAAGGAAAATCATCTCCTTCATGATTTGACTACATTAGTTATCCTATTATCTATAATCGACGGAGCTATAATCGTGTGCGACCGCCCAAAACGATCGTGTGCGTTTCCTGATCTGTACCGGTGAGTCGTGTTCTCCTCAAATTGGGTGTTTTTGATGGAGCACTTCAGCTAGAAGGTTCCTCTCCGTCGCTCCAAGGCAACAACCGCAACTCCCACTTGCAGTGTTTTGTCATAATGAAGGTGTGTTTCTCACTGTAAGAGCATCTATACCGGTACTCCCAATAGCGATCCCAATAGGTCTATTGGACACGCCGGTAGCAAAATGCCCCCCACCTGGTCTCCCAATAGTGTCAAAGTTGCCGAACGGGGCCAATAGAGCGTCCGACAACCCCAGGTCTCCCAATAGCTCAGCATGGTTATTAATTTGATATTTGGACGCACGATTCCAGTCACTATCGCCGGCACCAAGGAAGGACTTTGCTGAATCTTATAGCTCTCTCATCAAAAAAATTCCGAGTCGTTGTTGCTCCGCCGCGCTGTGGCCTGGTGTCTGCCATTGTTGTGGAGACTGTCTGTAATTGCTTAGTTTTACTTAGGAATTAGAATAGCTTTCAGATTGCAGAGAAGTGTAGAGTGTTAACAACATGATTAAGTTGTGGAGAGATATTAGACAAACTCTGATGTTTAGAAACCACAGGGGAACCATCTGTATAGATTATATTAGTGTTATTTTTATTATGTTGTTGCCACAGTTCGTCCGTCATCTTGCTAAAAGGAAAAAAAAAATTATCATCTGTTACTACCTCCGCTCCATTATTCTTGTTGTGGAACTAAAACTACAATAAGAAATTAGGAACGGAGTAGTAGTTTTTACCGAATGGACCAGTATTTAGATTGAATTCTCCTTCGAAAGCTTGGTGTTAGAGTATACGTGTACGGTTTGATATGGTAGTCTAGGATAGAGTTAGGATACACTTTCAGGCCGAAATGAGCCAAACATACACAGATATTCAGATTCAATTCGCCCTTGGAGAATTTGGTACGATTTGCATACGACCTTTTTTATCCAATTCATGTACGACACACTAATCTGGCGTTCCCGAGCGGTGAGCTAATGCAATGTAATGGACACACCAGACCGTTGGATGGAAAAGGTCGGATCAATTGTGTATCTACTCTGTACGAGGGATGTGCAATCCGGTGTTCCATGCAAGGATCAAGCATATTGATGTAGACATTCAATTTGTATGTAAACGAGTAGCTACGAAGGCCTGGGCGGCACATGCTTGTACATTAAAATAAGTTACGGCCCTGGAGTCAATGGCAATTTGAAGGTTAGCAACGTGTTCATGTGACCTTGCAGCTCACGGAGATCGTGAAGAGTTAAAACACCCAAACTTGAGGAGAACACGGCTGTGTACAGCTCCTTAGATCTCTAACCTATCGGTGATTTCTTTTTTGCCTCTTGCAGTTCGATAAAAAATGAAGAGAAAGAAGCCTCGATCATTGAGTGAACCCATCGTAATAAGTGTGAGGGTTTATAAATCTCCACTAACAGCCATGCTTCCACATTTAAATAAGCTAGGACCCCTGAGTCATTGGCAATTTGGAGGTTACCAGTGTGTTCATGGGGCTTTCACATCTGGCCGACATCGTTAAGAGATTAATACTGGAGTAGGTTTAGAACCCAAAGGACAGTCATCTGCCCCAGAAGAATATCTACCAGGTCATCACGGAGCCAGAAACAATTAAGATTTAACACTTGCGAGAGACAAAGACGGCTTGGTTTAACGGAGAAGAGAGGAGACTTGGCACTTGCTTTAAGAGTGCGTCGAGATTGGAAAAGGAAGGACCGCCAACCTCATACAGTACACTTCATCCAACTATCAAACCAAATAGTTCTGAGAGATGGCGAAAAGCAACGGAGAAGAAGCTGCTGCTGGCAACATCAATCCCCTGCTTCTGGCATCGGCGCGCGTGGGCTCCTGGGAGGCGCTGGAGTTACTTTTCGAGCGGAGAGGCGCACAAGATTCAGGAATGATGATTCCTACTGAAGAATTTCTCGCATTCCTAAGGAGAGCTCAGAGAAGAATCCCGGTGCCAGATGCTGATGTAGAACAGGGCGTCTACCGCCAGCCTATTTCGCTTGCAGCACGAGAACTCCTCCAGGGCGTCACTCCCGGTGGGGATACCGTGCTACATGCAGTCGCCAGCAATGGGGATGGCCAGGATTTCGTGAAGTATGCCGGCATGATCTGCGGCAGGGACAGTGGCCTCCTATTTGCGAAGAATCACAGGGGTGACACGCCCTTACATTGTGCTGCTCGAGCTGGGAACTCCGAAATGGTATCCCATCTAATTGTTCTAGCTGGACGGGAGGGTGACCACAAGAAGCTCAAGCTCTTGAGAATGGAGAATAAGCTCAAAGAGACGGCACTGCACGAGGCTGTCCGATTTGAAGACGGTAGGATTCTGGGTCCTAAGGACAGAGAAGCATTGTTTGATGCTGACGGCGCACCAGAAGAAAGAAAGATTGAAGCTTTTGTAGAACAAGAAGAGATGACGACTATAGTCAAGAAGCTAATGGTTGCTGATCCCCGATTGGCTGATCATCCTGTAGGCGGCATTTCACCCTTGTACCTAGCCATCTTGCTGGAGAAGAATACTATTGCACTGACTCTATATCATGCGAGTGGTGGCAATCTCTCCTACTCCGGAGCAGATGGACAAAATGCTTTGCATGCTGCTCTTCTTCGAGACAGAGACACAGGTACCCACCAAATGCATCTATTTTTTTCAACTTGTACATACGTACTGTTTCAGTTTGTCTATTATTCTCACAACTCTATATGTCGTCTATACGTTGAACCAATAAATTGCCGCACCATGGTTTATAATAGACTATTATCGGGAGCTAATAGGGTAAGGACGTGCCGTGTTTGTGCTGGCATGCATGCACATGTATGTATAATGCAACAGTCAAAAATTCAAAATAGATATATTAGATAAAACAATTGCTACAACTACTAATTTATAAAAGATGTATTATATAGTGATTATTGCTCGAGAAACGTTTTAGAAAGGCGCCGTCCCTGGGAGGGTCGTTTCGCGCACCTCCCACGCGATATCGAGTTTTGTGATGTTTCCCCACCCACAGGTGAATCACAGCGCGTCACTTGCCGCATGGGGGAGGAAGGCCTTGGTGGTAGAGCGTGCATTTGTCTTTTTTCCGTAGATTCGAATACCACATGCGAAATATTTTTTATACCATGCAGCCAAATAACGATCCGTTTTCACGGTTGTGCTAGTCACGTCAAGATTTCGAAAACAAGATCCATTGTTAGTATGTTTGGACGAACATTTTTGGTATTGTCTACGGTGTATAGGTTGGACCGTCTTCGGATTTGTAGTGCAATTGCTTTTTTCTTGCACTGTGTTCGGTTGCACTGCCCCGAGTTCATAATATGTCATGCCCTGTGTGGTTTGGTTTGCTGTGTCGGACAAGGATCGTACAAGAAGTGTCGTACGTATAGCAGGGTTCCGCTGACAAAGACCTAACTAAGTGCAAATATTGAGTACAAGCCACAAGTCAAGTCATTTAATTATGATCAGAGGAGTAAGTTTTTTCCTTTGAAAAGGAAAAAACGAGTCACACACTAATTAAACATAGAAATTATATTAAGAAATACATCATAGACGAGTGTATTATACCTCTTTTATCTTTTTCAATATATCTCATTAATTCTTATAATATATCATAATACAAGTAGTATGAAAAAACATCACCGGAGCATTTTCTTAAACCTTTTTTGCACAGAAAAGCAGTATATATGAAGAAATATAAAGTCTGAAAGGCAATTATTCATAGAACTCACTTTGGGGTATCTAGTATTTAATAATGAAATATATTAAAAAGATAAGGAGGTATACTTGATTCATCTATGTGAGAGTACAAACTCCCAGAGTATTAAACAATTTTCCTTATTTTAAATAATTTTTCAATAAATCTTGAGAAAGAAATATAATTTCTTATTTTTTTTAGAAATTTCAGGAGAAAAAGTGTCTTGTTAGTATTTATTCTATAACATAACATAGTACAAACACATAACAAGTCTCTTAAACCTCGCCATCGTCCTTGTCTCGACAAGGTTTTTGAAACTTAAACCGATGTGTTGGTAAGTCTTGATCGACGATATTTTTTCAGCCATCACACTTGCCATCTGAAACCGGTACTGTAGTTACCAAGTGATAACTTCTTAGGTAATATCAAGGCCATTTATATGTAAATGTCTTGCTAACAAAAGTGTGCAAATATAAGATTGTCGAAACATAACAACATGCGATGATATAATTGGCTGGGTCTTTCTGGTTTATAGTAACATACACAACATGATATTCTTCACAGTGATGATAGATTTCCTACTGCATTGCCTTACAACACAAGTGGACAAAGATGGGAGCACGCCGCTACACTTTGTACAATTTTCCTCTTGGTCTACACGGACACTGGAGAAAGTATTCAAAGCAAACCCCGCAGCACTGTATCAGGCAGACAAGAACGGATTTTTCCCCATACATGTGGCTGCCTCTGCAGGTGCTAGAGATGCCATACTATTTTTCCTTGGGGAGAGTCCGGATAGTGCCGGATTGAGTGATGCTAGAGGAAGGACGTTGCTTCATGTCGCCATACAGGAAAGAAGGGTGACCATAGTCTTATATGCATGTCGAAACCCATGTTTAGCTTGGATTCTGAATATGCAAGACAATGACGGGAACACAGCGCTGCACTTAGCTATCGAGGCTGGGAGCTTTTGGGTGTTCTGCGCTCTGTTTGGGAATCGAGAGGTGAATCTGAATCTAACAAATAACCAAGGGAAAACTCCCCGAGACCTATCCATAAGTAAGCCTGCGAGTGGAATGGGCAATGTTGGGGTAGGTAATACTCTGTTTTATCTCTCAGGTCACATTTCTTTTCTGGCTACTCATGAATTCCTGCCCGCTTCTCTTTCAGACCAGTGAGCTCCAAATATGCTACGCCTTGTGGACTGTAGGGGCGAGCAAAGGTGCCCATCGCCGGGATAAGAACGAGGGAAAATACAGTCGCCGTCTAAACACTAGTAGAAAAGTGGCCTTAGAGGCGGACCTTTAGTTGCGGCTCGTTTCCGAACCGCGACTAGAGGTCTCGCGGCTCCGACAGCTCCAACGGCTAGGACAGGTGGCGGTTTGTGCTGGAGCTTTGGTCGCGGTTGGAGCCACCAACCGCGACTAAATGTCCTCCACCTGCGGCCGGAACCGCGCGGGGCACGCGCGAGGACCTTTAGTCGCGGTTGGTGGCTCCAACCGCGACTAAAGGTCCCGCACAAAAAGGTCGCCTGTCCTAGCGAGGACCTTTAGTCGCGGTTGGAGCCGCCAACCGCGACCAAAGGTCAGTCGCCTTCATCTTCCACCCCGAGCCAGCCTTGGCCATTTCGAGCTCGAGTTGAATCTCCATTTTCTCTCCACCGAGCTCGATTTCATCCACGATTTTTTGCACCATTTGTTAAGATTGACGGTGGTGCATATATCTATCCAAGGGTTAGCAACTGCAAACTCTCTCTTTCGGCGCCCGTTTCGTTGGTTGTCTAGCTCATTTAGCTCAATTCATATTTGTAGTGCTAGGTAGGTGTATGATGAAATGCCTAAGTTAGCTCATTTTGCTTATTTAGCTCAATTTTGTATTGTCAATTTGATCTTAAACTAAATTATGTTTTTGTATTTCAGTGTCACAACATTCACCTCCTCACCGTCGTCGATAGACCGTCTCGTCACCGACACCACCTAGGTGAGCTTTCTTTTTTATTTAAAAAAAATCTATGTTGTATGATTTTGTTCCATAATTATTATTTGTTTTTTTTGTATAAGTTGTATAATTGTTTTATATATATATATATATAGTGCCATGGTTTTCACAAATACCCCCACCGGCTCTCGTCCGCTCTATTATTCGGATGTGGTATGACTTTTAATAACTATATATTTGTTTCGTTTCGCGTTTATGACAATCATGCGGACCAACTTTGACATAAATATATATTTGTCTAGGAGGTAGTTGAACCGGAAATTCCAGTGGACCCTATTGTTGAATATTTTGTGAAAGAAAACGATGATTTGAAAGCTAAATTAAAAATAAGTGAAGATCTCCGCAAAGAAGAGAAGAAGGAATTGGAGGTTAAGCTTGTCAACATCATCGATGAACACCAGTTCAAGCTTGCCGACGTCGTCGATGCTTACGAGATCAAGTTGGATGGGATGCGCTCGAAGCTTGCCGACGTCGTTAATGCTTACGAGATCAAGTTGGATGCGATGCGCTTGAAGCTTAAAAAAATTAGAAGATATGCCATTAGTCAAGAGGCTTGGTATCATTATGCTGTTGGTTCAATAGTTACCTTAGTTGCGATTCTGATCGCATTTGTTGTTGGACTTAAATTTTTTAAATAGTTCAATGTTAGTTTAAATTAATGGATATTTAATGCTACAATGTATTACATTTGTCGCCACTCTACTTTGCTTGAATTATTATGGTCACTTATCTATTCATTACTGGCATGCATAATTTTTTTGATATACTTATATAATGCAGATGAGACGTCAATGGATGTACGGTGACCGAGTTTGTGCCGAATTCATTACTGGCATGCATAATTTTCTCCATGTGGCTGAGACAAGCAAGCGAAAGGATGGTTTTATGTGTTGTCCATGCAGTCTCTGTATGAATAAGTATACATACTCTTCCACAGACAGGCTTCACGAACACCTGTTGCGAAATGGTTTCATGCTTGGTTATTATTGTTGGACCAAGCATGGAGAAAGAGGGGTTATAATGGAAGAGAATGAAGAAGAGGAGGATAATGACAACTATCCTCTGTTCAATGAACACGCTGATACTACAATGGGGGAAGACGAAGTTGAAGAGGATGCCATCTTTGATGAGCCCGACGATGATCTTCGTCAGGCCATTCATGATGCACAAATGGACTGTGGAAGTGAAAACGAGAGGTTGAAGTTGGAGCGCATGTTAGCCGATCACAGCAAATTGTTGTACCCAACTTGTACAGATGGCCAGAAAAAGCTCGGTACGATACTGGAAATGCTACAATGGAAGGCAGAGAGTGGTACTACCGACAAGCACTTTGAAAGTTTGCTGAAAATAGTTAAGAAGATGCTTCCAAATGAAAACGAATTGCCCTCTAGTACGTATGAAGCAAAGAAGGTTGTCTGCCCTCTAGGATTAGAGGTGCAGAAGATACATGCATGCATTAATGACTGCATCCTCTACCGCGGCGAGCACGAAAATTTAAATGCTTGTCCTGTATGCGGTGCATTGCGGTTTAAGATTGGGCGAGATGACCCAGGTGAAGTTGAGGGCGAGCAAGGTTGTCCAAGGAAGAGGATTCCTGCCAAGGTGATGTGGTATGCTCCTATAATACCACGTCTGAAACGTTTGTTCCAAAACAAAGAGCATGCCAAGTTGTTGCGCTGGCACAAAGAAGAACGTAAAAAAGACGTGATGATGAGACACCCCGCTGATGGGTCCCAGTGGAGAAAAATCGACAGAGTGTTCCCGAAATTTTCGGATGACGCTAGGAACTTAAGATTTGGTCTAAGTACAGATGGATTTAATCCATTTGGAGAGCAGAGCTCCAGTCATAGCACTTGGCCTGTGACTCTATGTATATATAACCTTCCTCCCTGGTTGTGCATGAAGCGGAAGTTCATTATGATGCCAGTGCTCATCCAAGGCCCGAAGCAACCTGGCAACGACATTGACGTGTATCTGAGGCCATTGGTGGAAGAACTTTTACAGCTGTGGAGTGATGAAGGTGTGCGTGTGTGGGATGAGCACGAGCAAACGGAATTTGATCTACGAGCGCTCTTGTTTGTAACCATCAATGATTGGCCTGCTCTTAGTAACATCTCAGGACAGTCAAACAAGGGATACAATGCATGTACGCATTGTTTAGGTGAGACTCAAGGTAAACATATAGGTAACAAGATTGTGTACCTGGGCCATCGTCGATGGCTTGTACCGAGGCATGCAGGAAGAAAGGAAGGCCGACATTACAAAGGTGAGGAAGATATTCGGCGGAAGCCTACTCGACCTTCTAGTTCTGTTATACATGATATGGTCAAGGATTTAAAAGTAATATTTGGGAAGGGTGCTGGAGCACTATCTGTTCCGAATGACGCTCAGAACCACGTTCCCATGTGGAAGAAGAAATCTATATTTTGGGAGCTGCCCTATTGGATAATGCTAGAGGTTCACTCTGCAATCGACGTGATGCACGTGACAAAAAATCTTTGCTTGAACCTGCTTAACTTGTTGGGCGTGTATGGAAAGTCAAAAGATACACCGGAAGCAAGACAGGCCCATCGACGTATGCATTCACGAGACGACGATCATTCTGATAATCATCAAGGTCCTGCGAGCTATGCTCTTACGAAAGAAGAGAAGAAAATATTTTTTGAATGTCTTCGCAGTATGAAGGTTCCATCTGGCTTCTCGTCGAATATAAAGGGAATAATAAACATGGCAAAGCAAAAATTTCAGAACCTGAAGTCTCATGACTGTCACGTGATTATGACACAATTACTTCCGGTTGCATTGAGGGGACTTCTAAAAGAAAATGTTCGAGTACCCATTGTGAAGCTATGTGCATTCCTGAATGCAATTTCTCAGAAGGTTATCAATCCACTTACTCTAAAAG
The DNA here is from genome assembly GCA_947311845.1 of Poa pratensis. NCBI lineage: Eukaryota > Viridiplantae > Streptophyta > Magnoliopsida > Poales > Poaceae > Poa > Poa pratensis. Next base: position 5,559,918 of record CAMZMU010000084.1, read on the forward strand.
ATTTAGAGAATGATGTGGTCCAATGTCTTGTCAGCTTCGAGTTGGTGTTCCCACCAACCTTCTTCAATATTATGACGCACCTTCTAGTTCACCTGGTGGAAGAGATACGTGTTCTCGGTCCTGTATTTCTACACAACATGTTCCCCTTCGAGAGGTTTATGGGAGTCTTAAAGAAATACGTTCATAACCGTGCTAGGCCAGAAGGAAGCATCTCCAAGGGCTATGGAACTGAGGAGGTCATTGAGTTTTGTGTTGACTTTATTCCTGATCTTAAGTCGATTGGTGTTCCTCAATCGCGTCATGAGGGGAGACTGCGTGGAAAAGGCACGCTAGGAAAGAAAGCAATCATATGTGAAGACGTGGATTCTTTCACTCGAGCACACTACACAGTTCTGCATAGTTCCATCTTGGTGGCTCCGTATATCCAGCAACACAAGAATGATTTACGCTCCAAATACCCAGAAGATGAGATTGATGGAGTACACATCAGGACTTTTGGCGGTTGGTTACAGAAAAGACTGATGAATGTCACCACAAATGAACTACAACTATACTTATTGGCCAAGACACCGTCTTCGACTATATTGACTTTTAAAGGGTACGAGATAAATGGAAATACATTTTACACGGCCGACCAAGATAAAAAGAGCACCAACCAAAACAGTGGTGTCCGCTTTGATGCAATAGATGGCTGCAGTGGGGAAAAGGTAACATATTATGGTTACATAGAGGAGATATGGGAACTGTCCTATGGACCTTCATTTAAGATTCCTTTGTTCAAGTGCAAATGGTTCAACCTAGATGGCGGTGTAGCCGTAGACACACGGTACGGAATGACTACAGTGGATTTCAAGAATCTTCATTACGAGAACGAACCATTCATTCTAGCCAGTGAAGTGGCTCAGGTTTTCTATGTGAAGGACATGTCTACCCTACGAACAAAAAGAAAAGATAAGCAAGCGAATACATCAAACGATGAGCCAAAGCGCCACATAGTTCTTTCAGGTAAAAGAAACATCGTGGGAGTGGAGGACCAAACAGACATGTCAGAAGATTACAATAAGTTTCATGAAATTCCGCCCTTCAAAGTGAACATTGACCCAACCATCAAGTTACTTCAAGAAGATTGTCCATGGTTACGGCGCGTTCAAAAGAAAGGGGCACACAAGAAGAACAAGTGAACAATACATAGGGATGTTGTTGGTGATGTGTAATAATGTATTAAACCTTTTATGTAACTGTGTCCATGTGGGAACCTCTCAAACCTCAGCTTCGACCGTCCAAACACAGTTCCCCCTGCATACAGCCCGACGGTGGCTCGTGAGTTTGAGCGCCACTTCGATCCAAGCAGCGGTAAGACGTCTCTGATGATCTACAACCGTCCGGCAAGACGTCTCTGATGATCTGCAACCGTTTGGAACGGTCGCAGGTCATCAGAGACGTCTTGCCACTGGTTGCCCAAAGATGCCTCTCCGAGTGACGCTGGAATGTTCTGTGTTTGAGCGCCACTTCGATCCAAGCAGCGGCAAGACGTCTCTGATGATCTACAACCGTCCGGCAACACATCTCTGATGATCTGCAACCGTTTGGAACGGTCGCAGGTCATCAGAGACGTCTTGCCGCTGGTTGCCCAAAGATGCCTCTCCGAGTGACGCTGGAATGTTTGTGTGAGTGAGTAACCTGTCTGAGGAGGGCGGCTATATATAGGGTACGTGTGCTTCTTTAGTCCCGGTTGGTAACACCAACCGGGTCATGTGGCTCACGAAGTGGTCGTGATACTGCTGATCCAACAGCTCACAATCCCTCAAAAGAAACACACCCCTGATCCAACGGCTCACAAGCGCTCGAAAGAAACACACGATCCGTGTGCTTCTTTAGTCCCGGTTGGTAACACCAACCGGGACTAAAGACGGGCTTTGCGGTCACGACACGTGTCCTCCCCCAGCGCTTCCCTGGGCACGTGTCCTCCCCCAGCGCTGCCCTGGAGGTCTTTATATATTGTCGCCGACGGGGTAAACCCTAATCCACCATTCCTAGCCACGAACGCATCGTCTCCACGAGATGGATCCGCCACGCCCGCCGCAGCGCCTTCTGGACGAGGTCGAGCGTGCTCGGCAGAGCGCGCTTGGGCGCAACCGCGGGAGTCTATCCCGCCGTATGCCCACGAGCCCGGCGTGGAGAGGAATGCCCAGCTACCGGCCTCCTGCTCCACCAGGTGCCGCCGCACCTCCACCTGGCGGCGCTGCACCTCCACCAGGCGCCGCCGCTCCTCCCGCGGAGGAGGAGGAGGACGACGACTTCGACTGGAGCGACGACGGGGAAGAAGGTTGTGGGTTGCAGATACAGGAGGCCATGGAAGCCTCCTTCCAGTCTATCCGCGACTACCCTGTCCAGCGAGCCAAGATTTCCTACCAGCTCAAGGCGAAGGAGGCTTCCGATCTGGATTGGGCGCTGAAAGACTCATCCTCCATGGATCTTGCCCTCCGCCGCAAACGTGCGCGCGAGAACCGGGCGGCCGCCCACGGGGCTGGCTCCTCCCGCCGTTCCCCCTAATCCTACGGCCTTCGAGCCAGCAAGTCCGTTTATGTAGAATAATGTTGGTGATGTTGGATCAGGGGTGTGTTTCTTTCAAGCGCTTGTGAGACGTTGTATCATGTGTAATAATGTATTAAACCTTTTATGTAATGCATTAAGATAAATGAATTAATAATTTTTATCTGCTTTCTTCTGCATTTTACAACACCAAACATTCATCTTACAAATATGTGATAGTTTGCTCTAAAATTGTTACAAAAATAATTTTAGGGTACACAAGTAGTGGTTACAACATAGAACCATCCATAGTTTTTGGAAATTCGACCACCTTAGATGAATAGCCATGCTCTCCATTTTGACCATTTTTTGAAAAGAAATGAGAAAAAGAGAAAAAATACTCAAAAAAATAAACCCTTTGCCATGGAGTCCTTTTAAGTGTACTAGTTTCTAGGAAAAATAGGAAAACAAATCTAAGTATATAAAAGAATTAAAATCTAAGTACATAAATGAAAACAAATACAAGAAAAGAAAATAGAAAAACAAAAAAAAAATAGAAAAGCCCTTTAGTCGCGGTTGCAGCCAGCAACCGCGACTAGAGGTCCCCCTGGGCTTGGCGCCAGAATTTTGGCGGCCCAGGTCGACCTCTAGTCGCGGTTGCTGGCTGCAACCGCGACTAAAGGGTCTTTAGTCGCGGTTGCAGCCAGCAACCGCGACTAGAGGTCGATTCCGCGCCGTTTAGTGGGGGAGTTTGCGAATTTTTTTGCAAACTCCCCCCAAATCGACGAATTGAACCGCGCGCCTCCGGGCTCCCCTGACGCCGCCGACGACCCGCGCGCCGTGGTGCTGCTCCGCCGCCCCGTCGGCTGCCCCTCCCCGTCGTGCTGCCCCGCCTTCCGGCCGCTGCTGCGCCCCCGCCCTCCGTTGCGTCGCCGGCCGTCTCCCGCGCGACGACGACGCCGCCCAGGGCGCCCTGCCGCCGCCGCCGTGTCCCGTCCCCTGCCCTGGACGCCGGCCGCCCTGGGCCTGCCTCCCTCGGCCTCGAGCACCACCACCGGCGCCGGCGCCGTCCCGTCCCCTGCCCTGGGCGCCCTGCCGCCGCCGTCCCGTCCCGCCTCCGCCGCCGTCCCGTCCCCTGCCCAGGTTAGTTTTTCTTATCTTTTTTTTTTTGCATATTTAGGTTAATTATTATCTAGTGTTAGAACTAGATGCAATTTTATCAAATAGATGTGTTAGAAAAAATGTGTTAGAAAAAATAGATGTGTTAGAACTTTTGATCAATTTTTTAGCAATGTGTTAGAACTAGGTTATTTGCAATGTGTTAGGAAAAATAGATGCAAAATAGATGCTATGTAAATTTTCATTATAGTTAGGTTATTAGTTAGATTATTAGAGCTATGTGAATTGTCATTATATAGTTAGGTTGTAAATTATAGGTATTAGTTAGATTATAGTTCATTTTAGTTAGATTAATATAGTTAGGTTGTCATTATATAGTTAGGTTATTAGTTAGATTATAGTTCAGTTTAGTTAGATTAATATAGTTAGGTTGTAAATTATAGGTATTATGTAAATTTTGTTTAGTTGTTTCCTTTTTTCATTATAGTTAGGTTATTAGAGCTATGTGAATTGTCATTATAGTTGATTTTCTATGTTTGAAGTTGTTTAGAAAATTTGAATATGTGAATATTACTATGTGTAAATATGTCAATATGTAAATTTGCTAAGTTAGTATTGCTAAGTTTGCTAAATATTACTATGGGTACCGTAACGGTTGCTAAGTTTGAATACTAATTATGCAAATTTATTGAGTGTAGGAACATTCAGCTATGGATGACCCTTTGATTGTGCGAGACGAGGAAGGAGAAAACTTATTCATGCAGGATATTTTTGAGCATCGCGATGCAAATGCTGCCGGTGGAGAAGGCGCCGCCGACGATCGAAACGAAGATTTTGAGCAATTTGCATCACAATTTTTAAACCCGTCTGGTGAGGGTATTTTAGAGGAAGAAGAAATAACAGCCTCCACCTCGAACACCCTCCACCTCGAGGTTTATATATGAATTCTATATTTGCTTGAACACAAATTGCATTAACTGATTTGTATTGCACTTATTAACGCATTATATTTCTTACTTTAGGCGTCCACCTTGCATAAAAAGGCTAAGAATCAAGCTCCTCGAGGCCCAGCGAAAAGAATGACTAGCGAAGATGCAAAGTTACCAATCTATAAAATTGATGTAGATGGCGATCCGGTGGAACCGATAGAGAACCGCAGAAAATATATTAATCAAGCTGGAGTTATTGTTAGGGACGAGGTCCCGATCTCCATAGCAGAATGGCTTAAGCCAGCAGGCGTTGCCGAGGATGACCCTTGCTATGTCCACCAGCATTATAAAGATTTCTGCTTTGACACACTCTTGCAGCATTTTAACCTCCCGGATGGTATTGAGCCCGCCTTGAAGTTGAAACTCAAGCACTGGACTCTCTCCAAGATGGCCGACGCCTTTCGGAAATATAAGCAAACATTATGGGCAAAATATGAAAAGGTTGATCCAGATTTCAGTCAAAAAAAACTGGTGAAGCTAAGAGATCACTGGGAAGCCTTTAAGGCGTGTAAGACCTCGGCTGCGGCTGTGGCCCGATCGGAAAAAAATAAGCTAAATGCTGCGAGTAAGACACACCACCATAACTTGGGGCCAGGTGGCTACAGGTTAGCCATTCCTAAGTGGCTAGCCATGGAAGATAAACTCGTGGCTGCAGGTTTCACTCCACAGACATACAGCTGGCCCGAAAGGTCCAAATTCTGGTTGTTCGCGCATGGCGCAACGTTGAACGAGGAAGGGAAGATTGTCCCGAGGGTTGAAAAATACAAGGCAACAGTAGTAGCCATGGTCCCAAAAATTGAAGATGCAATAAAGGAAGTTCTAGCGGGTACGTGGGAACCCTATAGAGAGGAAGACGAGCTGGCACGGGCCCTAGGGAAACCTGAACACTGGGGACGTTTACGAGGCTTACCCGGCGGTACCACCTTGAAAAAACAGTATCCGCAGCACGCTGACACTTATAGAAGCCGTGCAAGAAAGAAGAAGCAGGGTGAAGAGCGGATAGCGAATTTGGAACGCCAGATGAAGCAACTCATTAATGAACGCCAGGTGCAGCAGCCCCAAGATCCTGAAGTCGTGGATGCTCGATCTCAGCTTAGAAGCAGCGTGGGTTCCACGCAACTAGAACTCGATGCTCGCTACCCCGTGGATGATATCACGGAACCGACACCATGTGAGCTACACACGCCTGTGAGCAACATATCCATGAAGGTGGCGGTCGGCTATGCTTTACCGATTGTCGACACAGCAAGCTACCATAATGGTGTCATTCATCCTGGCTATGCTGTTGTCGGGGTGGATGAAATTGTGCCGGGATCGGAATCATTGGCTCTTGAGATTCCTGGAGGTAACGGTGAGGAGGCATTGTGCGATGTCAATGGTGGTTTCGTCCAGTGGAACAAGAAATACATCAAGTTCTCAAAGCCACCGACTCAGCAAAGCCCACCCTGCCGGGGTATCGATGAGACACATCCATCTCCGGCACCGCGTGACAGGGACCCCACACCGGAAAATAATCTAGAGGACCATCTCAGTCAGCAAAGTCCATCTCCATCTCCATCTCCGGTACGGAACCCCCCACCGGAAGTGTCCGTACCGCTTAAACGGAGAAGGCGCGCGTCTTCCCCGGTCAAGAGGCGACCTGCTAAAAGGGCCAGAACGCCTGATCTGAGGCAACCTTGGCAGAAGACTCTTGACCAAAACGAAGCAGCCATCGAGGAGCATAATAAATCATTGTTCGCACCGAAAGTGCCGCCGCCAACATTTACCGAGGGCTATACTGCAGCGGCTTGTCATAAAGTCATTGACAACTTATATGTCCCTCCAGAGAAGCCGCCATCTGACTATGTCCGTTCTATTCAGAAGTCATATGACGAGGTGACGGCGGCGGAGGCGCCGAAGAAAGGTGAACAAGACGCAGAGTCAGTCCCGCCGCCGGCGGCAAACGAAAAACAAGCAGCACCATCGGTCCCGCCGGCGAAGGAAGCTACAAAAGCAGCACCATCGGTCCCACCGCCGCCGAAGATAGGTAAACAAGTTCCCCAGCTCGGAGAACAACCCGTACGTTCTGTCCCCCCGCTAATTGTCCCGCCGCCGACGAACAAAGATAGTCGAGTTCCCCAGCGCGGAAAACAACCAGTACAATCTGACCCTAAAGAGCCGATGGTGTTTGACATAGAGGTAATCCGTCGTCTTGCCGCCGAAGCGCAAATGCCTATAGATGAATATGCTTCGAGATTGAATTTTGAGACTGCACCACCAGCTCCTCCAGTAAGAAACTTCGTTCCGGGGAAAGCTTTGGTGCAAATCAGGGGCCTTCCAACAAAAATGCGTACTCTGCATCAATGGTACATGAAAAATGCAAAGAAGACATCTGCTATCGTTCTGAAATGTAGGGAAGACGATGAGCACTTCTTAGAAGACTACAATCACAATGTTACGTTTAGCGAACTTTTTCAGCTATACAATCTGCGGGCACTCGACAAATCTATCTTGAGTTCCTATTGCCTGTAAGTGATTTATTTAAGTCTTTACCTAGTCTCGTTCATTGTTTGTAATTATTCTCAATTTAATCTTTTGTGTGCTATATTATGCAGATTGAAGATGCTCGAGCTCAAAAAGCTGAACCAGCATGACATTGGGTTCATTGACCCGGATAAATATAACGAAGAAACCATAATAAATCCCTTGTATAACAAGAACACACCGGATGATTTGCTAAGGGTGTTCAAGCGATACCGCGACAAAAGAACTATATATTGGCCTTACCACTTCGGGTAAGTTTTAGTGTCTTCTACACATTCTAATTTGCTCACCCGATGTTAAGTTCAACTGATGAGTTATGCATGACTGTGCCCAGCTACCACTGGATTCTTCTTGTCATTAGACATCACGAAGGACTTATTCATTCACTTGACTCATTGAGGTATCATCCTGACAAATACAGGAGTTGTTTCGACTTACTAGCAAGGTACATTCATTTCTTACCGCCTCTGTCATTCATATCTTGATGTCAAGTCATTAACGAATAACTCATTTGTGAATGTTCTTTGTCGGGCAGAGTTTGGGAAAGGTTTCGAGCGGAAGATCCTGAAGGTGGGTGGCGCCAAAAGCTGGATTGGAAGTTAAACCAAGTAAGTACTGCTACCTCTTCGTCCACACAACATTTCTCATGCATACTTCATTATTATTGACTGAAATCTATTCTTGTATAGTCTTGCATGGAGCAACCAAAGGAAACTGAGTACTGTGGATTCTTCGTTTGCGAGTATATATATGTATTAGTCACCGAGAAATGGAATATGAGAAAGGATGCAGAGTTGGCAAAAAAGCGCGAGAGGCTACCACTCGACCACCGCTTCAGAGCAATTGGAGAGGAATTGGCGGGATTTTACCTTTCAGAGGCCTTACAGGAGAAAGGAGAGTACTACGATGCTGAAAGCATGAAATCGTTAAAGTAACTTGTTGTTTTGCTTCAACTCTTGTACTACGATAACTCTTGGCGCATCAACGAACTCTTGTCTACGATCTTCAAGTATTACTTAATTTAATTGTATGTGTTATAAATATGTGCATCGACTTCATACGACACGGGAACGGTTACGACATCGAAAACGTTACGGTTACCGTAACGGTAACCGTCACGGTTACCGTAACGGTTACCGTCACCGTAACCGTCATCGCAACGGGAAGGGTTACCGTTACCACGGGACACGGGAACCTAGCTATAACCAAACCCCGGCATATATAAACCCTAAACCCTGCAATTAAATCGAAAAAGAAAAAAAAACCAAAACCCTTTGGTCCCGGTTGGTGTTACCAACCGGGACCAAAGGTCCCAACACCCCACGTCCCCCTAAAGCCACGTGGAGGGACCTCTAGTCGCGGTTCGGAATCCGCCGCGACTAAAGGGTGGGGGCTTTAGTCCCGCCAGCCTAGTCGCGGTTGTCCAACCGCGACTAAAGGTCCTCTGGAACCGCGACTAAAGGCCATTTTTCTAGTAGTGAAAGCTTGAGGATGAGGACAAAGAATCAGAGATGCTGAAAGATGCGACACAGAAGCTTATCATTGCTTCAGTCCTAATAGCAAATATGGCGTTCAGTGCAACTTTTGCCATTCCTGGAGGTTATAGAGGCGATGATCATACGAATGCAGGCACCCCAACGCTTGCTGGGGGCTATATTTTTGACGCGTTCATTATGGCCACCGCGTTAGCTTTCATGAGCGCCTTACTGGCCACTACTGGTTCCATGTTTGCTGGAATTCCCATGATCAACCTCACCAGCCGCAGAATGTACCTTTTCTCGTCCGAGCTTTTCTTTTCGACCTCGGTCACCTGCATGCTAATTGCTTTTGCACTGGGTGTGTATATGGTGTTAGCTCCGGTTGCTCTTCGCACCGCTGTTGCGATTTGCTTCATCGCTGCTGCCGTATTGGTAAGTGGACATCAGGAGTTTCTTCTCATAATGCTACTTATTCAGCGACCGTTACTTATTAGGAAAGGGCTATTCAAGGGAACGGTGCACTTGCTACGTTGGTACATTCCAGTGGCGGACCCAGGAAAAAATTGGAGGGTGGGCACACTTACAAAAAAGTCGCACCGCGTTTTTTTTTTTTTTTTTTGCCAAATGAATACTAGAAATAGCAAACTGATTGCAAATTATATGAAAAAAAATTGTACCACGAATAAATAGTTTAAAACATAAACAGAGCGAGCACAAAACCTAAAATCTAGTGATAAGAAAATCGATGGTGATGAAGAAGATGCAATCCTCTTGGCTTCAATGTCAGTATTTTTCTTCATAATCAACTGTACAATCACAGCAAACACAAGCAAAAAGTAGAAATTAACTTGGGGATTTCGAAAATAACAGTATACCCTAGCAATTAACACAAGCAAAACAAGTTGGGGATTATTACAAATTTACCAGATGAACAATAAGTTGAGGCTTTCCGTGTTGGCGGCTCCGGTCGCACGGCGAGAAGACCGGTGACGGCGAGTGGAGGTAGGCCACAGGGGAGACCGGCGTCCGGCGAGGGAAGGCAGGGCCGTGGTTCCGCAGCCAGCGAAGGGAGGCTGGCCGCCGGCGAGGGGAGGCAGGGGCTACGCGCAGGGGAGGGAGACATCGAGGGGAGGCAGTGGCGGCGCCGGCAGCCGATGGGGATCGAGGGAGGGACTGGGGGGACGGATCGAGGGAGACGAGCTCGTCCCGCTCGTTCCCGTACAGGACTATTGTTTGGGACTATTGGGCTATCTGGAGCGGTCATAATCTTTCGATTTTTAGTAGGTAAAAAAAAGTTTTCAGAATTTCTGGGTGGGCCACGGCCCACCCGGCCCACCCTCTGGATCCGCCAGTGGTACATTCCCGTGATGGTCACTGTACTTTGGCCCTTCGTAGTTACCTTTGGTTGGGCCTCGTTTTGGCATCGACGTACATGATGTGTATTCTGCTGGCTTGTAAATTCATTTACGTAAGACTGGCTGAATTTTAAAGACTTCATTTTCTCAGACGTGATGATGTGTTCTTTTACGCTAGAGTCTTCCGAAACAAGCACACCTCTTCCATCGATATCCTCTTCAAGATCAAGCATGAGGCGAAACTTTGGGCTCTTGCGGGCGCAAAGCGACTAGGGGAAATTTTGCCGGGAGAGTAACCCGGTTATAACTTATTTACTTTGTTGTTTGGTCCCTAAAACTCTAGTTCAAACTCTCTCTTAATTAATATAATGGGGCAAATGTTTTGCCCCAAGGTTTTAAAAAAAAAAAAACGATGTGTTCTTTAAAAAAATTGTGTTCTCACCTGCAAAGCGGCACACAATAGGTCTGGTCTAGTCGGTGGCACACGAAAGCGAAAGAGCCTTTGTTCCATGGTACAATCCCATCTGCTTCGTTCCGTGCATCATCAATGGCGGGCGGCGTTGGTGTTGGTTTGGCGAACGGCGGCGGGATTTGATCATATGTTTCCACCTTCAAACATTCGTCGGTGTAAATACCCCCATGGATCTCTCAAATCCCTCAGATTACTTCGCAAAAAAAAAAAATCCGTTGATATCAACTCGCGCCAATGTCGGTGTGGCGGTAAGGGAATCACCTTCCGGTGATCTCAGCGGCCGCTACCTCTGCCTGAGTTTCTGCCCCGCTGCTCTCGACCCTATTCATCCCCTACGGATTCTCATTCCTTCTCCTTGCCATGGGATTTATTTTTGTGTTTACTCATGTTTAAATTGCAGTGCACTTTATGTCCCGCATTTTTTTTTGAAGCCCCAGGGAGTTTTGTGCACTGTTTATGTCTTGCGTAGCTGGCATCTACTGTAGTATCTTTGTTTGTTCGTTGTCTGTGTACCAGAGAAACAAAAAAAAAAGGCTTTGCTTGGTTTTGTGAGAAACCTTGGGTTGGAACAGCATTGGACGATAGGGGGTATGAATGTATGATACACTTTCATGCCGAAGTCAGCCACGCTTATACCAAAGTGATTCAGATTGATATCTCACTAGAGGAACCTGGCTAGCCCCTGCACAAGTTAGTTGGTCGACGAGGGCTCCATATACCCCACCGAATGGAAGCGCGCTCATTCTTGGTTCAAGAGGTAAAGAACTTGCACCTAGGCGGCGAGAGTGAGACAAAGCACCACAACCACAGTGGCCTCTCATCCCCACCTTTAAGCATTTTAATACCTATCACCACAATTCTCCACCATCATCCGAACATTTCAACATCTGTCTCCAACATGAAATATCCATCGTATCGCTAAGCATTTAACTAAGCATGGCTAAGCATCAACATAGAATAGTTGAGTATCTCAGGCCAACAAAGCAAACCTATGGATAATAGGAGGGAAACAGGTATTGGCATCGGAATCTTAATGCAACTATAGGATACTCTACTCCGATCAAAGTGACATTTGGAACCGCATGCAATATTATAGTGGAGAAAATATTTGCGGAAAACATAGGTTGAGACATGCTCAGAGGGGATTACGCTTGCCTTGCTCAGGGTGCTGGTAGTACGAATCGTCACGATACTATGGTGGCACTTCAACTCCTTGATCTACCGATGCACAAACAATACCGGAAAGGAACAAATAAATATCACGAATACAATAGGTGCAATGCACACTCATGATGACATGACATTTTAATGCACGTAGAGGTCATAGACATGATCAACAAGTTAAATGAGTTGTCCCAAATCATTTGGCAATATTTGGCACAGACCCATATTTATCTTAATGGCTTTCCTAACCCTTTTAAAAAGTGCAGTACTATAATTGTGTCCAAACATGCATGAAACTGATGTTAATGGATGGTTCATATTATTCTGAGCATTTTGATATATTAAACACAATTTTTGGAATTATTTTGAATTAAATATGAATTTCCAAAGTTACATTTCAGTTTACTGAGAATTACGGTAGTACCGTGCCACACGGTAGTACCGAGACACTACCGGGCCAGTACCGTGAAAAACTGCGCGAGTCCAGTACCGAAAATAGCCGCGGCGCGGTAGTACCGGGCCTCAGCCGGTACTACCGGCTGGGACAGAGAAAATTATAGTTCAGCTGGGCGCGCACGCACACGGCGGTGCACGGCGGCCTGCGATGCGGCGAAGACACAGAGGGTGAGAGAGGGAGGGTGGAGGTGTCTCGGAGGACAGCAGGCTCACCCTGGAGGCGTAGGCATGCTCAGGGAGGCAGGAGATGCGACGACGGCGACGAACTCGTCCGCGGCGGCTCCCGGACGGCGGCGGAGAAGAAGATGCCGGTGCGACCGATTCCGAGCTGCGTGGCTCGATTCCCGCGGCAAGGATGTAGAGGTGGACACGGCGGAGCTCGTGGTGCCCTCCGATCTGCTCCTTGGGCGCTCAAACGACGGCGAGGCGCGACGGCAGCCATGGCTCGGCTCGGCCATGGTGAGGAGCAAGAGGGGAGAGAGATGGGGAGCAAGGGAGCAGGTGGCGAGTGAGGGGATGGAGAGCAGAGAGGCGTCGTGGGGGGGCCTGGGGGTGCTCTTCGTCCTGCAGGTGGAGGCAGAGAGGGGGCCCCGGCGCGGGCGTCATGGCGCCATGGCGCACTGTGGCCGCGCGTGGCTACAGGAGGGAGATGGCCATTTTGCGAAAACCCCCCTGCAACTTTTCCTTTCTATTTTCCTTTTAAAACCAGTAGCTTTCAGTGATTTAATTGATGCACTTAAATTATTTCACAGATTATGAAAAACATTGGTTAGCCTCCTTGAACCAAAGGGAAGCCCTCGTAAACTTTTCAAGTCATTTGGAAATCATTTGCTTTGAAATTAAAATATGAAATGCTCATGGCCATCTTGGCTTTTCCATAATTTATTTTATTTGACAAAACAAATTATTTTGCAAAAATATAATTTTGAACTCTTGGAGCTTCCTTGACAAATATGGAAGCTCACAAATAGTTTTGTTTTGCCCTTTGAGCAATTTCAATGGATTTAGAATTTGAGAAGGGCTTGCCTCCATTTAATGTTTCTCCAATTTGTTCTATTTAATTTTAGCAATTCAAAATGGATGCTCATGATAAAACTTGGAGTTGCTATTTGGGCACTTGCATTGCAAATGAAAGTTGGTTTGGAAATTGTCTCCTTTAATAGTTTCACAATTTCCATTTCTTTTATTTTGTTAAGTTAAGATGGATGCTTAAGATGCATGATCAAATGCAAAGGTGAAAAATTTACACCCATTTTTGGGTTCATAAATTTCGGGCTGTTACATAACTGAAACCTGATTCAGCATCGGTCAAGTTCCCTACATAACAAACATACGGGCAGAGTATCATTTCTACAAGAAAACAGAGTAAACCTCAGTACAGATTGAATGTCATCATATCCCAGAGAGATATATTTGATACTTCTATTATATGTAGTTTATCTTTCAGTAAAATCATGCATGTATCATTTCAAGGTGCATTACTGTCCAGTATACAAATGCAACTTTTGTTTGCATCCTAGCAAGGAATGACAGATAAGTGAACGGACACTTAAAGCCTTGGTTTTCCGGAACTTTTGTGTTTGGAAAGAAGAATTGTTTTGTAACAGAACATTTGTTGCTAGCAGCGGAAAATGACAGTCTACCTTGTTGGCGTCAAAGAGCAAAGTGGCGTGTGAAGAAATGAAGAGGCTGCGCTTGCGTCAATTGTTTGGAGCTTGCATTCCTGTCTGGAATCCAAATGTCAGCTTGTATTGTCCGTGCCTCACATCATTCAACTTCAGCATCAACGTCTACGTGCCGCACACCAGGGATGAATCCCTGAATGGACTCTGCATATCCTGCTGCGAATGCCGGTGGAGTTAAGAGAGCCTCGGCATCAGTATGTACAATGAATAAAACACAGCTCATATCGCCACAAAACACCAGCACGTCTTTTCTGAATTTCTGCACCACAAACCTTCCATCTTATGACGCTTGATTTTTGTGCTTCGGTTTACCACTGTCAGCTTAAGAAATCAAGCAGTACTTGACTGAATCAAACTCGCGATTTTGATTCACTCTAATTAATATGTTCCCGGTTTTCTTAAACATTATTACTCCACTTGCAGTTTCCATCATCAATCCAGCAACTTCTCCATGCATTTACCAGAACAGGTTATACAAGCAAAAGAACTACCAGGCTGGTATCTAATCCTTATTGAACCATGGCTGCATCACTGACCATATATCTACACCTCAAACTGAAATAATCAAAATTCTTACACATCGCTGGCTTAAACTGAATCTGCAATGTTTGCATGAGGACACTTCTGCGAATGTCATCCACAGGAAGCTGGCAAGCAGTGAAAATACAGGACTGCGTCACAATCATGGTACCATAAGGCTGATTATAGTATAATCATTATACAGGGATTCCTTACATAGCATCCTAATTAATGCTTACAAGTTATAGTGGACAGGTTTTAGAACTGAAGCTCTTCCTCGTCACTCACCATGGCATTTCTTCTTCACGTGGCATTTCTGTTTCAGAGAAAACAGAGGAACGATCAGGGTATGTTGCTGCCACTTCAAGCACCAAAATACCATAGAGAGTAACAAAGCAAGTGGCTGATACAACGGTAGTCAAATGTTATGCACAGTCAGAATACAAATGATGAATTTGATCAAATGAGATTCTTTTTTCTTACAAAAACCTACAGCGGTACAGATTAAATGTTTTCCTATTTCCATTTCCAAGTTAGTACACTAGTAAAACAAAACGCTCACCATACAAGGAGAAATGACACACAAACTAAAATTACTACACAGTTAACTTGGGAGCGGCCACTATGATGTATCTGAATCAAAAAATCATGCATAATCTAAAGCATACCTGTGTATAGTCTATGATCAATTTGCGTTCAAGAAAGAAATGTGATATCCACTAAGCACAATTAAGAAAGAAAAACAACTATTAATGATCTCAAACATAGTCTGAGGCTCAGAGTTCAAAGGTAGGCAGCAGAAAATTACACCATGGTTATATTTAAGAAACATGAAGTCAAAATTTTACGATTGTTGGGTTTGTGATAATATTTCAAAACAAGATACAACAGTGGACAGCATGAGAACAAGACTAGAAGTACTTTTGTAGGCACAATTTGTAGTTGTGATACAACAGAATAAGAGGACCATGTTAAAAACAACAAGTCAATTTCAGCTCCATTACAGCTTGCTATTATGAGACCATATA
Source organism: Poa pratensis (assembly GCA_947311845.1). NCBI lineage: Eukaryota > Viridiplantae > Streptophyta > Magnoliopsida > Poales > Poaceae > Poa > Poa pratensis. The sequence continues at coordinate 5,575,238 of CAMZMU010000084.1, forward strand.
TTCGACAGAGCAAGTTCAGGAAGCATATTGTATGGTGCCGACACAAGATTTAACAAAAGTAACACAAGCCCACATGTAAAGGTCCATACTATGACACAGTGACGGAGCTCCAGCCAGAATGTTGGGCGGGCCAGCCAAAGAAGACCATAGCTTTTTTTCTTTCATGGGCCAAATTTTATCTTATTCTTCAGCGTTTTGACTTGAGCTGGGCAGGCCACGGCCTAGTTTGGCTTCAACGGAGCTCTGCACTGCTTTGGCATGCAGGGAAAGACCTTGTAATATACACTAATATTACCCTAGTAGTCTAGTACATAAGTGATTTCGAATCATCTCACATAAAACATTATCTATTGTTGCTTGACTAGTATTGTCAGAAAAGAGCCAAGAGGAATCAATACACAGGTGATTTCAAATGATCTCATGGCGGGGATTCTAAAATCACGGTCAACTAGTATTGTCGAAACAATGTAAGGAATCAATCATGCAGAAAACTTCCATTCGGTAGCTATAACAAATAGTGTGATGGATGATGCACATTGCAACATTTTCTAACCTTAACAAGTGCGCTATACAGGTCCTCTAAACATCAAAAGGGAAACCTGGGAGGGTCGTCTTTGAGGGCAGGGAACATTGGAGGCCAGATCATCATAAAAGGATAGACAGAACCAACATGTTGACCATCTATTGTGTTTTCATACACTTTACACAGTGTCCTTTACTTGATATCGAAGTAGAATATGCATTTGCACATCTGTACCGTTACAAACTGACCATTGTCCCCCACTTGGCGTATCAGCGTAGCAGCAATACCTTCATTCTCAATCGGGTGGCGTGTCATCCCCAAAGTAGAAAGCATCTCAGGCAAACAAATGGTCTCAAGCAGTAACCAGTTGTTCCCCTTGTGGAGCCAGATGTGAAGTTGAAACTCCTTGACATCGAAGAGATATACACTGCAAGCATCATCTGGCCGTGACAACATGCTCTGAAGATAGCGCTTGCAGACAAGGGCAGCCCAGACGAGGGTGGTGGGGAAGCCGACGCGCAGAAGGAGATTTTATGATAACCCAGTCACTTACACAGAGACGTATCTGTCATAGGGCTGGGCATTCGGTTCCCCTGAACCGATCGGCTCGGTGCTTCGGGTAGTAAAGAATTTCGGTTTTGATAAAATGCCAATCGATCGGTCAATTGAAAAAGAGATAACCCAAGGTTCGGTGCACTGAAAAATCGGTTCGGGGCTCGGTTACGACCGAACTGACCGAGCAAAATAGTTGCAGATTTATCTGTGCAATAGTTGTCGTGGCTGCTCTACCTTGCAGGTCGAAGCACAGCCATGCTGGCCGACGGGGAGGACAGAGAAGAGGCGGAGGGACGCCGAAACGGAAGGAGAGGGAGGAGATTTCACCGCCGGCGCGTGCTGCCAAACCACCGCCGGCGCGGCGGCGCGTATCGAGCTGGAGGCCTGAGCTTAGCGACCTTGCGGCTAGGGTTCAAGATGCAGCTGTGAGCGATGAGCGTGGGATGCGGGAGGCCGGGGGCAACTGCACGAGCACAACCACATCTCACGTGGGCTGGGCTAAAAAAATAGATAGGATGTGAGGGAACGCCTTAGAAAATTAGAGAAGTGCGCTGGGCTACTTCACAGATTCTAGGCCATGTACGTGTATTCGGTTTTATAGGTCCATTCGGTTAACCAAAGGTCAAAACCGAATTTCCTCACATTAATTCGGTTTTGCACAAATGATGACCGAGTTTAGCACCAAAATTTTTGGTTTCGGTCTGTTCGGCTTCGGTCCCTGTTCTTTCGGTTCGGTAATTCGGTACTCGGTTTATATGCCCACCCCTATCCGTCAATACCCCCCCGCAGTGTCGACGTCGGGTGTCACGATGTTGAGACTGGAGCGTATGTCGGTGAATGGTGCAGTCGGCAGTCCTTTGGTGAAGATATCAGCGAATTGAGCGCTGGTTGGAACATGAAGAACTCGGACTTCACCAAGAGCAACTTTCTCGCGGACGAAATGAATGTCGATTTCAATGTGCTTCGTTCGTCGATGTTGAACAGGATTGGCCGCCATATATACTGCTGAGATGTTGTCACAGTAGACAATAGTAGGTCGATCAATAGGCCGATGAAGTTTAGTAAGAATCTGTCGCAGCCAAAACGATTCATCCACTGCATGCGCAACGGATCTATACTCTGCTTCAACCGAAGACCTGGAGACTGTAACCTTCCTTTTGGAGGACCATGAAACAAGATTATCACCCAAATAAACACAATAGCCAGAAGTGGATCTTCGAGTATCTAGACAACCTGCCCAAGTCTGCATCAAAATAAGCTGTCAAACTTGTGGGAGAAGAAGAGTTAAGAAGAAGACCGTGATCGAGAGTGCCTTTAAGATACCGGAGGATACGCTTGACATGGTTGAAATGAGGAAGACGAGGATCATGCATGTACAAGCACGCTTGTTGGACAGAGTAAGAAATGTCAGGACGAGTGAGGGTGGCATATTGAAGAGCTCCGGTTAGGCTGCGATATAGACTGGGGGTCTGAAATAGGAGCTCCACTGGCAGACAGTTTGGATCCAACGTCAGTTGGTGTTTTGGAGGGCTAGCAGTCAGACATACCAGCACAATGTAAGAGGTCTAGAATATATTGGCGTTGTGAGACAAAAAGTGTGTTGGTAGAACGAGAAACAGAAATGCTGAGAAAGTGATGAAGAGAACCTAGATCAGTCATGGAGAATTCGCGTATTTTCATGAGAGCGAAGAATGAATACAGAGGAATCAGATTTGGAGGCGGTGAAACCCAGTGTGTGAATAAAGGTGGCGAAGCGTTGGAACCATGCCCGAGGGGCTTGTTTGAGCCCATACAAGGATTTGCGAAGAAGACATACTAGGTCAGGAGAAGAGGGGTGCTCAAAACCTAAAGGCTGTTGACAGTAAACAGTTTCGTTGAGAGTGCCATGAAGAAATGCTTTTTTAACATCAAGTTGGTGAATAGGCCAGGAGGATGAAACAACAATACTAAGAACAACACGGATGGTGCTTGGTTTAACAACTGGAGAGAAAGTCTCATCAAAGTCAACACCATGTTGCTGAGAGAAGCCTCGGCATACCCAGTGTGCCTTGTAACGTGCGAGAGTGTCGTCAGCATGAAATTTGTGCGAAAAACCCATTTGCCAGTGACACCGTTAGCATTGGAGGGTTTAGGAACGAGAGTCCAAGTTTGGTTTTGAATTAGGGCATCGTACTCATCACGCATGGCAGCGCTCCAAAAAGGATCTAAAAGGGCACGCTTATAAGAAGTTGGAATAGGAGAAATAGAGGGCGTAGCAGTAAGGTTTAGTTTGCGGACGGGTAGATGAAATCCATGTTTCGCACGAGTACGCATGGTGTGATCATTTTGGGGAATGGATACGGAGACGGCATGTTAAGGGATAGGAGCATTAGGCAGAGGAGAAACAGACTATGAGTCATTTGCTGTCGTGGCAGAGGAAACATCAGAAACGATTGGCGCGGCAGACTGTGGTGTGGCGGGTGAGGTCGCGGATCCGGCAGAAGTATCTGTCACGGTAGAGAAATCAGAAAAGTCTGCCATGGCAGAATTTTCTGCCCCAGCATAGGGTGTTGCGGATGCGGTGGGTTGTGGAGATGAAGGAGGGGTGGTTTGTGGGCAAGACGGATGTGGAGTTATCAGAGGAGAGCTACATGGAGGTGTGGAGGTTGGAGATGACGTGGGCTGAGTTTTAACGGAGGTATAGGGGAAAACGTTTTCATCAAATGTAACATGACGGGAGACGAGAACACGTCCTGAGGATGGATCATAACAGTGAGAACCCCTGTGGTCATCAGATGGTCCAAGGTAGACACATGGGAGAGAACGAGGTTCGAGTTTGTTTTTAGTGGTAGCAGTGATGTTCGGGAAACACAGGCATCCGAAGACATGAAGAGAAGAGTAGTCGATATGATCAAGAAAAAGGGATTGAAAAGGGGTGTAAATAGGACATGTTTTGGTAGGGCGGATGTTGAGAAGAAAGGTTGTTGTGCGGAGGGCTTCTGCCCAAAAGGGAGTGGGTAGCGAGGCTTGAATTAGCAAAGTCCGAAGAATGTCATTGATGGATCGAAGGGAACGTTCAGCTTCTGCGTTTTGGGGAGAGATATAAGGGCAAGAGAACCGTAGAAGGGTGCCTATCGAGAGAAAGAAGTCACGATTACGTGTGTTGTCAAACTCCTGTCCATTGTCACATTGAACAAAGCGAATTGGAAGACCGAAGTGCACAAGAGCATATTGGCGAAAGTTGAGAAAAATTGTGTGAACTTCAGATTTTGCACAAAGAGGAAACGTCCAGATATAATGTGAATAATCATCGAGAATAACAAGATAGTACTTAAAACCTGAAACACTAGGAATAGGAGATGTCCACAAATCACAATGTAAAAGCTCAAAAGGAAAAGTACTGACCGTTGTGGATGTGCTAAAAGGTAACCTAACATGTTTGCCACATTGACATGTCGTACACAAAGTAGAATCATGATTCGAGCTAGAACTAGGGATACAAAATTCTTGAAGAAGGGATGACAATGTAGTTTTATTGGGATGTCCAAGCCGACGATGCCAGAGATCAACGGAGGCGTGTAGTGCATGAGGAGTTGAGGAAGCCGCGCCATAGAGAGGATAAAGATCACCCGAGCTATTGTAGCGAGCCTGGACCGTACCGGTAGTCAGATCCTTCACAGATAAACCAAAAGGGTCAAATTCTAGGGAAACTAAATTATCAACAGTAAACTGTCGAACAGAGATGAGATTTTTGATTAAAGATGGAGAAACTAGAATATTGTGAAGAATAAAATTTTGATTTGATGATGGTATATAGGAGTGACCGGTGCATGTGATAGGAATAGAAGTCCCATTGCCAACAATTATGGAAGAAAAAGATGAAGGTGAAAAGGAAGACAGCGAATTTATATTTGCAGACATATGCGAAGATGCACCAGAATCAAAAATCCAATCCGTACCTTCGTTGTTCAGGGTGAAGTTGTTCATTGCGGCAATGAAGGCCGCCTGATCCCATGTTGGCGGTGTGGATGGAGCAGGTGGCGCAGGGGCAGCCGGCGGTGGCGCCATCTAGGGGAGAGCTGGAGGTGCGCCATGCATGTATGGGGTGGTCGATGAAGCAGCATTGTAGCCCAGCGGTGCACCATAGTAGTTGGATGATGGAATGGGAGGACCGTACGTCGGCTAAGCCATGTAGACATGCGAAGGCAGCCGGGAACGAAGCAGACCAGGGGCTCCTGCCGAGGGACGGAGACCAGGACTCCACGTGCCCGTGTAGGCGGGGGGTGCACCATAAGGGGACGGCGCGGTCCATGGCTTGGGCCACGCCTGAACCAGACCCGTCCAGGGATCATGAGGCGGGTGGTATGATGGCGTAGTGGTAGGGCGACTAGCGTCGGTGCTGATGTCGATGAAGAGGAGCCGCCCGAGGGAGGTGCACCGGTGCGGAGTTGCGGTGGGCGATACATCAGGTTCTTGCCACGGTAATTTGGACTTGGACGCCAGCCCGGGGGAGGCTGCGATGTAGGCAGGATTGCAGGGGCCGCAGAGGACGCAGTAGGAACCGGGGGCCGTGTGGCGACGTGGAAGAGTTCCTGCGGGCGAGCAGCCTTGCGAGCTTGCGTCTGTGCTTCGAGCTGGAGCATGGAGCGGACCTCGGCGAAGGAGGGACGTGGCCGCATCATGGGGATGAAGGCGATTTGCTTGTCGAATTTCTCTCCGAGTCCAACAAGGAGAGCGTTGATGAGCGTGCGATCGTCCACGGCATCATGGGGATCGCAGAACACGGTGACCGTGGAGTCCCCTTGAGTGGTGGTGCGAAGCTCGGTATGAAGAGTATTGATCCGGGCATCGCTGTTGTCCTGAAAGAGTTGACGCTGGGCAGCCCGGAGCTCGGCGGCGGTGGCGCCATCATTGGAGACGAGGTTGAACAGCTCGGTGGAGATCCGGGTATAGATCCATTGGATGATCACCAAATTATCTTTGACCCAGCGCGGATTGGCGGGCTGCGAGACCGAGGAGGCCTTGATGTGATGCCGGAGACCGCAGCGGCCAAGGTGGATATGAAACAAGTGTCGCCAGTGGTAATAGTTGTGAGAGGCGAGATCAAGGCAAACGGGGATGAAGGGGGAGACGTCGGTGATCGAGTCGGCAAGCAAAATTGTAGGAATTTGCATTGGTTGTTGTTGAGACTTGGGTAGAGGTGGAGGAAGGGGCGCCGGCGGTGCCAGTGGCGGAGCGTGATCCAAAAGCAGAGCGGGGGCGAATTTAAAATTTTGACCGCTAATTTTTCTGCAATTTCATATTCAACTCTAACAACAACAGATAATTTTCAAGCTTGAAAATGCACTTTATTTAAGTAGGAATTTATATAGCAAGTAAAAGGGAAATATTTTTTTACGCATGATCCACCCAGCCAAGCAGCGATTTTTTTAAAATGCACCGGCAATTTCTTGGTTTACACGGGAACTAGAAGGAAAAGACGCGCGTTGCCGCGTCTATCCTAATACGAACAATGATAAATGAACAAACATAAATTTAGCGAGACATATATAAAAATTGGTATAAATGATAGATAAAATAGTATCATTGGCTCAACATTTTAGAACAGGATTATTCAGACGTCCTCTCGTAAACATAGAGGAGTAGAGAAAGGACAGAGTTATTTAGTTGTAGTAAAGTTAGGGGAGTACACCACTCAACAGAAAGAGCATGAACCCCCCCCCCCCCCCAAAGTTTACACTCAGTTAGCATACAACGACAATTATGAAATGTCATGAAAGTTAGATTGTGTACATGGTTCTATAATGGTTCGAACAAAAAAAAATGATCAAAGTTCCAACAGTCTGCAGACACTATACGATATGATGAAAATTGCAAACTCGGAAAGATAGATTAGCCAAGATTTGATTAGCCATCGAGGTACTACAATGAGAGCTCATTGATTTTAATATAATGAAATCAAGTAGATTTTTCTGACATAAATTATCCCAAAATCAATAACAATAGTTGGTGTAATTATTTTACATAATTAAATAAATTGCATTGAATATGATCGATACTATATGAAAACAAAAAACAAAAGAACATTCCACAAAGAAATATTAAATAATTCATCAAAATATAGAGAAAACTGAGATCTTACATCGTTTACATGCTATATTAATTTGTGCACTGGATCTAGATTGCATAAAATAAAATATAAACAAAAATAAACTGCATGAATACCACCAAAATTATATCAGATTGCAGGAATGCCCTTCTCTTAATCTATAGTTTGTCATGTTCGCCACACGGTTCAACACCACAATTTATTTTATCATTGTCCCCTCGTGGTCATGACTTTTCTAAACTCTAATGATTGCAACTGAGGCTAGGCAAACATAGGTCCTTTTTAGTGTATGCATTCAACCATCTATAGAATACACACATGCATTTTATTACATAATCTGACTCGTTCTCTAAATACAAGTGAGATATAAGCAAATGTACGTAAAAAAAGTTCACAGATAAATACCCACATCATCTTTCATCACTAATAGGTGACATCTAACAAAGAGGCATATAACTCATCCTTCCACCCCCCTTCACAGTTGATTTGTCGTTCACGGTTTCAACCGCAGCTGCCACCACCGCTGAGTCGAGCAGTACTAACAACAACGGTGACATCAGCGGTCGATGCGAGAGGCGACATGGGTATTCATGTGCAACTACTACGAGAGTTGTAGGAAGTCTTTCAGCTTAGTGGCGTTGGGTAGCCACCAGAGGGGAGCGCATGTGGCGTGCAAGTTAATGATGGACTTGAGTCGCGACATCAGGGATGGAGGTGCCCTGTAGTTCCAAGAGTTTGACGGAGCAAGAGATGTGTGCGGAGAGACAGACAAACTTTGCGTAGGGACGGTTGTTTTTGGTAGAATACGGCTCGAGTGAGGCGAAGGGAGAGAAATGGTGTTGTGTGGCACAGGCTGCGTGACGCTACGGTGCATGTTGGAGGCATAGATAAGAGAGAGTTGTCGGGTAGCGCCAGTAGCTCCGAACTCACCGCATTAAAAAATTGAAAGACATGTTTAGGTTTCAATTTGTTGAAATAAAACATACAACTACGTGTACGTATTGTACGCACTCTAGAAGATATTTTGAATTTTGGGTCTACCCAAAAGGAGCAATTTTGAGGGGAAATGGAAATCTCTTTTTATTTCACCAAAAATTTAACAGATATATATATATATATATATATATATAATATATATATCCAATAGATTTTTTTTCAACTGAATTTAAAACTATGAACTATAAATAAATAAATAATGTGAGCTAAGTGGGGTCTACCATGATGTTGACATGTGAGAGAAGGAGAGGGCTCCAATTTTAGGGGATTGTATTATGTAGAAAATAAATAAATAAGGTTAGCTAAGTGGGGTCTATCATGATGTTGACATGTGAAAGAAGGAGAGGGCTCCAATTCTAGGGGGATTGTATTATGTAGAGATTTGAGAAGGCACAAATATTTCATCTGCACAAAGGTGGTCTTCTAAGACTGTCAAAAGTCACCTACACACGGGCCAAGACAATTTTTTTACATTAAGACCGGAGTCGACTAAGCCACTCTAAAATCTGAATCTACCAGTCATGGAGTGGAAGCAGATCGGCGTTGCCTGTGCGCTCCAGGACGGCGCGCACGCTTGCCAGCTCTGCCTCGGCGGGCGCCCGCTCCTCCGCCTCCTCCTCGCGGCGCCAGTGGTCGTCCAAACAGAGTGCTGCGGCAAAGACCATCATGCTGACGGCGCCGACGAGCAAGACGGCCCAGCCGATTCAGCCGGCAACGAAGGCGCCGGACGCGACGCCGAGGGCGCCCACGGACAAGGTGGCCAGGTCGCTCGCGGAAACCGGTACCGGCTCGGGCGGCTGCCGCAGGATCATCTGCGACCTGCGGACGGCCTCCTCCATCTCCTGCACCTGCCCCGGCTGCAGCCCGACGCCGTCAGCCGTCGCATCCACCGCTCGCTCTGCCGCCGACGGCGCCGCTTCCGTCGCCGCGTGTCCACCCGGCGCTCCGCCGGACCCAGGTAGTCATATTGGTTGTCTAGGTTGATGACGGCTTCCGGTCGTTTCTCTGCAACCGCCTTGCTCACTGCTGCGAATATTAAGCAGTCCATCGGTCTTTGATTTCTTCTTCTCTCTCCGGAGGTGGCCGAGATTACGGGTGGATCCATGATTCTTTCTTATTATTCTAACCGGATATCAAAACCATAAGGATTGTTTCCAGCCAAGAGTGCATATATATTTGTAGCGACGACAGCGTAGGAGGCAGGCACACTCCGATTCCGAGAAGAACAGTTTGATCGAATACGTTTCATCCATGCCACGAATAGGACACGTCCTCGGTAGAGACTAGCGAGCGTGTGGCAGTCACCTGAGGGATCGAAGAAAGCACGGGAGTTGGCTCGGCCCACCTTACGCATTGGGTCACCAGGCCATGGCCTCATTGAGCCATCTCTAATTTGAGGCCGACACGTGAAACCCATTGGGTCGGACCACTTACTCACTGAGTTGACCCGGCTCATACTCATGCCATTAACCATAATTCCAGGACTGACGATGATGTCGCCATGAATAAGCTCCATATGGGAAGAGTGAAGAGCTAAGTAGTACTACGGTGTACACGATAAAAACGACACGAGGTGCTTGAGATTGTATGGCCGAGAAGAGTGCAGTCATCACCGAGATCGTGGCTCCGGTTATGTAGATTATGCGTAAGCAGCATGAGCGTTGGGAACCATCTATGGTGCTTCCGATCGAGATGGGCTCATTGGAGTCCTTGGCGGTGGTCATGACACCCTCCACAACCGTCAGAGTCCTGCTAGCCACCCGCCTTTATGGACGTTTGGTTTATGAGGTTGACGAGATGTGTGTTGGCACCTAACTCTGAGGCGCTCTTTTCAAAAAGAAGTTTTTCGCGACTTACTCGTCGATTTGGAGGCGGCTTAGCCTGGATATGGAAAGGAGATTGCTTGCATCTTGATGGGAATATCTTCGGAGGGTGTAATCGGTAAGGTGGAGAAGTATCTTAGGGCTAGAAATAAGATTGGTGTTGTAGGGAAAGTTTGTGCAGCTGTTTGATATATGGGCCCATTTTTCAGATTGTTGTGTTCAATTTGTGGGGGTTTTCTTTGCGGCGTGGTGTTCCACGTGTCGTTAGTTCATGCTTGTGTCGTTAGTTCGTGCTTATATAGGTTTTTTAGGCCTCTGGAATGGTACAATTGTAGTATCTGGTCTCACGTACAGACTCACACTCCACGTACGCACGCAACGCAACTCATACTGCAAGTACGCAAGCACATGACCCACAGACTATACACACACTAACACACACCCACACGTTTTGAGACGCCTGACGCTGTGGCACGAATGTGATTTGAGGGAGGCGACAGAAATTTTGTTGGGGAGACACCTAGATATTTTCACTCCGTGCGAGTCGAACAAGGTTGGGGCGGATGGTCACTGCCACACCAAGCCATCGCGCCACACGCGCGTCCTCGTGCTTTTTATAGGTTGGGCGAGATTGTTTTTGGTCGGGTGTCTCTTGCCTGGGAGTGGTTAGCTTGTGGTCGTGTTTCGGTTGTAACGGTTTTCGGCCGTTTTTCCGTTAATTAACTGGATAACTCTCTTCTTCTCAATTAACATATTGGGACAAAACTTTTACCCCTATCTCAAAAAAAAACCAAGAGTCTATAGTTTATGACGGGTGTGGTCATGCAAAATCGGAACACGTAGTTTTTTTTCTGAACAGATATGTACAAGCAGCCTCGAATAAGATATATTACAGACCAGCACAGGTGCCGAGCACATCGAGTTGTGCATATGAAAATATTGTAACGTACAAATTTAACAACCAGTCCGACAAAAATACAGAAATAGAGCTATAATCCAGCAGAATACACATCAAATACTTCGATACCATTGGCCCGCCCTTAAAACTAAACGACGCCATTGGATCATTGTCAACGCAGCCCCAAAAATGATAAATGTTAAGGAGCAAACTATGACAATTGAGAACCAACCAATGACCCTCACAATTTGTCGTGACTGTATCTGACGCCATTGGATGGTTGCAACAGCGGCCCAACCAAAGGTAGCTACTAAGGGCCCAAGTGGTAGTAACATGTCTTGCATGACCCAACCCAGCAAGTGTAACGTTCCCAGGAATAATCCTCTCTGAAGCAATATCGGTTGTACAAGAATTACCATTTTTAAAATACGCGGTATATCTCTAACTACCAATACAACTGGGGTAATACAACAAACCGCAACAGCGGTGTGACGAGCAACCGGTGCTAGTACCATATACACGCCAAGTGCAAAAGCAGCAAACATGGATGTGACTGAATTCCATATGAAAATCACGGAAAGGTTGAAGTTGAATTGTCGGGTGGTCAAGCTAACCCAGGGAACTCCAGCAATTATGAAACCAATGGTAGCTGCCGAGGAGCAGATGAAAGATAAAGCGGTGGCCATAATGAAGGCGTGAAAAACATACCCCGTAGCAAGCGTTGGCGTGCCTGCATTCGGATGTCCATCAGCTCTGTAACCTCCCGGAATGGCAAAAGCTGCACCGAACGCCATAGTTTCTATTAGGACTGAAGCAACGATAAACTTCTGGGATGCATCTTTCAGCCTCTCTGATTCTCTGTCCTCTTCCTCAGGCTTTGCGTCGGTTTTATCCCAGACCGAGCGAACGTCACCGTGAGGCGCCCCAACAGACAACAGGGCCATCTTTATTAAATCCTCTGAGTTCTGAAAGAGAAACAGGCAGGAAAATTTGCCATGAATGATTTATTATCACAAGGGGACCTGAAATGTTAAAAACAGAGTGTATTACCAAAGGATAGGTCAGTCCCCACGGAACCTTACTTGCAGATAGATCAAGAGGAGTTTCCCCTTCATTATTTATTAGATTGAAATTCACCTCCCGATGCCCAAACAGAGCACAGAACACCCTAAAGCTCCGAGCCTGGATAGACAAGTGCAGTGCGGTGTTCCCGTTATTGTCTTGCATACTCACAATCCAATCTAAAGATGGATTTGCACACACATATGAGACTATGCGCAGACTTGCTTTCTCAGTGGCGACGTGAAAGAATGTCTTTCCTTTAGCATCCCGCAGTCCGGCACTATCCGGACACTCCCGGAGTAAAAATTCTATTGCACTCTCGTCATCTACAGAGGCAGCCACATGTATGGGGTAAAATCCGTTCTTGTCTGCCTGATACACTGCTGTGGGGTTCGTTTTGAATACTTTCTCGAGTATAATCGGGGTAAACCGTACGAAGTGTAGCGGCGTACTCCCATCTTTGTCCACTTCTGCAGTAAGGCTCTTGTTCCAATGCAGCAGTAACTCTATCATCTCTGTATGGAATATGCCTATTATGTTAGTGAATAAAAAAAACTGCAATCTGTATTATTAAGCGTGTACAAATTATCTTAATCTTAGTAGCATTCCATAGAACTGAGCGTTTTCCAAATGGATGCCCACGCGTGAACCAATTGATTAAGAAACATAGTTCCCGATTAATTATCAATAAACATCCGGCAAAACCAAGACGTACACAAGACGTGAGGGGGTGTGTTGAAATACAAATATAATGTCTAGTTTTTTTCTATTAGTTTGAACTTTTGGGATATTTCGCTAGTGTAGCAACTATCAATTCTATACCGGGTTTAAAAGACGGACTATCGAGAATAGGGTTGCCGCCAACAGGGCACCCTCAGGCAACCTGGCTACATGACACGGACACTACACTACACAAACCACCAAAAAGAGAAGGGCCATCGTCATCACCCATCGTCTCCAAATCATGATTTTGACTTTGCCGTAGACGACTATGTACTACTCAATCCTCATAGTACCTGCACATTCCGAACCATTGACTCCATTACTTCAATACTAACGACAGAGTACTCCTAGTTCAATAACAAGCTCCACAGCTGAAATATGCCGGGCATACGGCGACTGAGCCCCGCAACCACCCTCCACACATTGTCGTCACCACCTATGCTCTTACTACACGAGAAATGGCAAAGCACTAGAAGACTCATCTAGCACACTGTGTCATATATTGTTACATGTCAAATATGTGTTACATAATGATACAGCAGGTGCTTTTGTTAAATCCCAGTCATCAATTATATATCTAACGGTCTAAATAATTTGAATGATTTGGATTAACGTGGTGGCTCAAAAAGATAACCCGTACTGTGCTTTTATTATATAATAGAAATAATGGGGTATATGGGAATAAAAATCTCGATAGTTGTCTATTATAAACTATGGTAATTTATTAGTCCAACGTACAAACATACAAAGTTGGTGGGAAACAGCATACAAGCAGTACGTACTATGCATATATATAGTGCGTACCTATGTTTGTGGATTGAAGAACGGCAATATGCAAGGCATTTACTCCATCCGCTCCGGAGTAGGAGAGATTGCCAGCACTCCCATGGTATATAGTTAAGGCAATGGTACTCTTGTCCAGCAAAATGGCAAGGTACAACGGGGAAATGCCGTCTGCAGGATAATTAGCCAATTTGGAATCATGACCCATTAGCTGCTTGACTATAGTCATTCCTTCTAGTTGACCTACAAATTCTCTAATCTTATGTTCTTCCGGTGCGCCGTCAGCATCAAGTAATGCATCTCTGTCCTTAGGACCCAGAAGTCTACCGTCTTCAAATCGGACAGCCTCGTGCAGTGCGGTCTCTTTAAGCGTATTCTCCATTCTCAAGAGCTTGAGCTTCTTATGGTCACCCTCCCGTCCAGCTAGAACAATTAGCTGAGATACCATTGCGGAGTTCCCAGCTCGAGCAGCAGAATGCAAGGGTGTGTCACCCCTGTGATTCTTCGCAAATAGGAGGCCACTGTCCCTGCCGCAGATCATGCCGGCATACTTCACGAAATCCTGGCAATCCCCATTGCTGGCGACTGCATGCAGCGCAGTATCCCCACCGGGAGTGACGCCCTGGAGGAGTTCTCGTGCTGCAAGCGAGATAGGCTGGCGGTAGACGCCCTGCTCTACATCAGCACCTGGCACCGGGAGTCTTGTCTGAGCTCTCGTTAGGAATGCAAGAAATTCTTCAGTGGGAATCATCATCTGTGGATCTTGTGCGCCTCTCCCCTCGAAAAGTAAGTCCAGCGCCTCCCAGGAACCCACGCGCGCCGATGCCAGCAGCAAAGGATTGATGTTGGGAGGAGCAACTTCTTCTCCTTTGCTGCTCGCCATCTCAATGAGCTTTGTGGTTTGATAATTGGATGAAGTGTATGAGGTTGGTTGTGTTTCCTATTCCTATCTCGGCGCACTCTTATGTGTATGAAGTACCAACTACCAAGTCGCCTCTCTTCTCCGTTTAACCAAGTCGTATTTGCCCTCTCGCAAGTGTTAAATCTTAATTGTTCCTGGCTTTGTGGTGACCTGGTGGAGATTCTTCAAGGGCACATGGCTATTCATGGGATCTAAACTAACTACTCTTTTGTTAACTCTTCACGATCTCCGTGACATGTGAAAGCCCACATGAACATGCTGCTAACCTCCAAATTGCCATTGACTCTTCGGCCGTAGCTTCTTTAAATGTTGAAGCATGGCTTTCGATTTAGATCGGTAGTATCTTCTTTATGATTCGAGGCTTCTCTCTCATCATTTTTCATCGAACTGCAAGAGGCAAAAAAAATATATCATCGTGTTAGGTTAGAGGTCTAAGTAGCTGGCCACAGCCGTGTTCTCCTCAAGTTGCGTGTTTTTGACGGAGCAGTTCAGCGGCCTGAGCGTTCCTCTCCGTCAGGGGCGGATCCAAGATTTGGATATTGGGGGTGGGGGGGGGGGGGGGGCAACCCAACGATGGCAGATCAAAATTGTATACTGTCCTCGACCATGAAAAATGAAGTCTCCCATCGTATGCATCTTTTTTGCAAGAAAGTTGCATGTTTGCTACTTTTGAAAAAAAGCACATATGAACACAATGACACATGTTTGACAACAGTCAATGTAAATTTGGCTATACAATTACATACAAGATCGTGTGGGTTAATTTTTTTCTACGAGTAAGATCGTTTGGGTTAATATCTTACTAAAAGGTTAGAGCTAGGTTATATCTGCATTTTAAGTGTAGAAGGGTTTGTCCTTGATGCACGTGGATTGGAAAAATCAATATGTTAATGTTCTTCGCTTCATTTTTATCTGAAAAAAGTATAGCTAAACTAAACCGAAAATAAAGATTTCTATATCTTATCTAAGCCCATGTAACTACTATTATTAAGTAATGTGTTAAAGATTATCGCATCAAATCAGGTTAGTAGTTCGTGTATACCTTGAGAGATAATCTGGAGATGCGTTCACTCAACGATTGTACCGGCGGGGCGGCGAGCTAGCGGCTAGCTGGCAACATGCCCGTCGAAGAATCGCTGATTGCCGGAGTATAGACACGGAGGAGGAGACGAAAAGTTTTAAGCGGCAGAGGTTTTCCATCGGTGGTTGATGGTGATGCCATAGCCCAGGCAAGTTGCGGCGGCGGTGATAGGTTAACCCGTTTGTATTGGACACTTTTTTTTAGATGGTTCGTATTTTTTATTTTTTTGCTAACTTGTATACGTAAATTCAGATGGTGTGGGCAGTTGGGCAATCTACTTCGTGAGCTTGTTGGGCTTGGCCCATGTGGCAGTAAGGCATGCATTCCACTCTGATGCCGTAAATTAGAGTCACGATTAGCAAAAATTAAACTAGATAAGTATTGGCCCCTGCTGTTAATTTTTTGATGGGAATATAGGGCTTTATTGATCAAATAACATCATTACAAAGTACTTTCCGGATATCCACCGGAAGAACATCGAAAGTAAAAGAATGAAACTGAAGTTCACTAATACGAGCTAACAAATGTGCCGCCACATTCAGAGCACGAACGTCGTGCTTGAAGGAGTTAATAGCATAAAACCACCACATTTGTCGCCAAATTTCGAAAAACCACCACTTTGTGTTTTGATCACAAAAAACCACCAGTATTCGCGACATTTGTTGCAATGTGCACTGATCACAAATTAAACGCGAATTGACACGATTTCTGACAGGTGGGACCCACCAGTCAGGGCTTACGTGGCAGAAGGTGTTGACTTTTTTGCTGAGGTGGCACCGTGGGCCCACATGTCAGACAATAAAAAATAAAAAATATCTCAAAAAATAAAAATAAATCTCAAAAATAAAAAATATCTCAAAAAATAAAAAAAAAATATCTCAAAAAATAAAAATATCTCCAGAAAATCAAAAAAATCGAGAAAGCGATATTTATTATTTTATTTTTTATTATTTTTTTATCGAAAAATCGAGAAAAGCGATATTTATTATTTTATTTTTTATTATTTTTTAATCGGAAAATCGAAAAATCAAGAAAAAATCGAGAATCGAGAAACCGTGGGCCCATCGTCGCGTCATCCGATTTGTTTTTATTTTCTGGTGATATTTTTTATTTTTTGAGATATTTATTATTTTTTTAGATTTTTTGAGATATTTTTTATTTTTGAGATAATTTTTTAGTTTTTGAGATATTTTTTATTTTTTATTGTCTGACATGTGGGCCCACGTTGCCACCTGAGCAAAAAGTCAACACCTTCTGCCACGTAAGCCCTGACTGGTGGGTCCCACCTGTCAGAAATCGTGTCAATTCGCGTTCAATTTGTGATCAGTGCACATTGCAACAAATGTCGCGAATACTGGTGGTTTTTTGTGATCAAAACACAAAGTGGTGTTTTTTCGAAATTTGACGACAAATGTGGTGGTTTTATGCTATTAACTCTGCTTGAAGCAGCATGTTGGAAGACCGGCTGCTAGCGACTTGATGTCACCCACCACCGCCCCAACATCAGATCGATCTCTCTCAGGAGCTTTTATGCGCTGGATTAAAGACAGGCTGTCGGAGACCAGCACAAGATTGGCTAGATCACGGTCTCGTGCTATCTCCAGTGCACGTCGTGCCGCCATAGCCTCGGCAAGTTCAGGAGAGAAAGAACCAGCCTCACCACCGTTGCAGGCAAACAGCAGCGCACCCGTGTGATCTCGTGCGAGCATGCCCCAGCCCATCCGTTGTTCAGTGGTGAAAATAGCAGCATCCACACTGATACAAATCGAACCCAACGGCGATGGTTCCCAAGAAGACTTGATAGAGGGAACACACCTTTTTTTCCGGTGGAGATTTGAAGCAGTGTTGGACAATGTTATCGACATAGGCTGTAATCTTTCCGGCCACCCTTGTCGGGTGCATCATTCCTTTCTCATTTCTTGCATCATTCCGGGCCTCCCAAATGGGCCAACAAGATCGGAGTCAGACTAAGCCACTCTGAAATCTGCATCTACCAGTCATGGAGTGGAAGCAGATCGGCGTTGCCTGTGCGCTCCAGGACAGCGCGCACGCTTGCCAGCTCCGCCTCGGCGGCCGACCGCTTCTCCTCCTCCTCGCGGCACTGGTGGGCGTCCAAACAGAATGCTGCGGCACAGGACATCAGGATGACGGCGCCGACGAGCAAGACGGCCCAGCCGATCCAGCCGGCAACGAAAGCGCCGGACGTGACGCCGAGGACGCCCATGGACGAGACAACCATATCGCTCGCGGAAACCGGCAGCGGCTCGGGCGGCTGCCGCAGGATCATCTGCGACCTGCGGACGGCCTCCTCCATCTCCTGCACCTGCCCCGGCGGCAGCCCCGACGCCGTCAGCCTCCGCATCCACCGCTCCCTCTGCCGCCGCCGGTGACGCTGCCGCCGACGCCGCAGCAGCCTGTGCTCCTCTGGACCCAGGTAGTCAATTTCGTCGTCGTCATCGTCATCGTAGACGACCGCTTCCGGTGGTTTCTGTGCAACCGCCTTGCTCACTGCTGCGAATATCAAGCAATCCATCGATCTCTCCGAACCTGTCGTAATGAGTTCCTTTCTTCTTCTTCTTTCTCTCCCTGCTTTGGCGGCCGAGTTTGCAGGCGGCTGCATGCATATTTGTAGCGACGGCCAGCGGACAAGGCATGCACACTCCGATTCGGAGTTCGAGAGCGCTTTGAGTACAATTCTTCCATAGCTATAGCAGTTTTTTTTTAGAAGATAGCTAGCAGTTGTGGGGTAGAGTCCCACGCGGATCGACGGAAGCGTACGGGAGTTGAGTTGACGGTTGACCCACGTACGTTACCCATTGGGCCGACCCATCTCTATAATTTGAGGCCAACACGTGAAACCATAGGCCTTCCTGTACTGGGTCGGGCCACTTACCCAATGAGTTGACCCAGCCCATCCTCATGCCATTAACCACAATTCCCTAGGAGACGATGCTCTCGCCATGGATGAAGGCAGTCACATTTTTTACCATTAGCTAAAGATTGCAAGGAAGTTTCGTCCATACTGTAATACTTCAAAACAACAGTAAAATTCTTCTAGCTGTGGCTCCATATGCATCAAATATTCAACGGAAATCAGTTTCTTTTTAAACAGTAGTGCAGCATCTGGTTATGGCACAATCTTCAGTATTCCAAGGAGAATTTCTTGTGGCCTGCCAAACACCTCTCACTAAAGGACCCTAGACAGATTACACCATTGGCCTTAAACCTTGAAGAGTATCAAATACCAATCTGAAAGTTCAACAATTCGAGGGCATTACAAGCATCGATTGATCTCAACACCAAGCCGGAAGGGCCTCTTTCCTCCATGAACACCAATCGACTGAACATGACAATGATAAATTTTCACCGAATTTGTGTAATACAAGAAAATTACAAACTAAACCCCCACACAAAAGGTACAAACAGAACAAGTCCGGCGAACGACACCCCAAAAAATACCAAACCCTAAACTTATTGATCTGGAAGAAGAGATGATGGATGGCCGGAGAGAGTAGAACAACAGCGCGGGATCAAGAGAAGAACTACCACAAGCGTAGTGGAGACCGGCAGTCATGGCTACTCCTCGCACCACGCACTGTCGACCCTCGCGTGGGGGCGCTACTCGCATAGAGGATGTCGGGGAAAATTTGTTGGCCTTTACCGCCACGAGAGCCGGCGCTGCAAGTTGACCGAGAAGCTTACCCATAAGCGGTCCGAGACCCATATTTTTGGGTCAAAACCTAAAATTTGCCTCCAAATTGGTATACATGCCAATTCCCACCCAATGACCCAAATTTTTTGGCTCGATGCCATATTAGCAAAAAATGCACATGAGCCTGCGCCGTAGCCATTGCCGGCGCGCTTGCTCAACGATTCCGGCCAGCAGAGCACGACACCGACTCAATTAACGGCATGCATGTCCGATTAACGGACTGATTCATTGCTATCCCGACCACCGGAGGGCGAGCCGGCGAGATGGGTGACGATGGGACGCGCGAGCGTCCTTGTCTCCCACCGTAGCCGGCTAGCCGCAGCTGGTGCAACATATAAGATTTACTGGAATTACTTTCTCGCCGAATCTTACAAAAATTCTAAGAATGTAAAATGCAACATTGGAAATTTTCAAAAATTTCTGGGCACATTTGGATTTTGAGTTTGGATGATAAATTCATTGCTGCCCGTTTGATTAGTTTTCAAGGGGTGAGATGACTCCAAAGTCCCCCAAAGTCACTGAAGCTGCGTCCACCTCCTCTGCCATCCTCGCCGCCAACGCTTTCTCGCCGTGATTGGGAGGACGGCGGCGAGAGGGTGGTAACGGGCGGGATGAGGCAGGCGGAATCGATGGCGTTGGTTCTGAGGAAAAGGACCTCCACCTCCGTGCACGCTCCTGTCCGCCAGTGGCTGGCGCAGGGTGGTATAGCGCAAGAAGAGCCTGGCTGTATTCTCCTCCCCGAGACCTCCAAGCAGGTAACCGCGGCTCTCTTCTTCCCCTTCTTGGTGGTGCTGCTGATGCTAGTTAGAGTCGTTGTTCCTGTCCTATGTGACATGTGTGGGTCTTTTTTGCGAGGAAGTCGCAATTACATCAGCCAGAACTCTTACAGAAAAGCCCAGAAAACATAAAAAAATACAACGAAGTCCTTCTGAGTTTCGGCGTAGTCGTCGTCGAGCAGACCGCTGCGCCGGCGAAACCTGCCGCACCACCTCCGAAACCTTGGACTGGGAGGCTCCCCATCGCGACCAGGAAGGCGACGCTCCTCGGTACCTGAGCACCTCCACCCTGCGCGACAGACGGCAACACCATCCTGGCCAACTGCAACCGCAACTTCAAAGTCGTCAATCGCCGGATCCGCCACCTCTCGGACTCCAGCGAAGGGGAAACCCACTCGAGCACTCCGTAGAGCCGCGAACGAGGGCGGGGCGGCAGATCCGCGGCGGAGCTCCACCGGAGCCGCACAAACGGAGGAGAAGACCACCGTCACCAAAAGTCACTCCGGCACCACCGCTACCTCCCCAGCGCCGCCGGCTAGCACACCACCACGCACACCTAGGCTATGTACACACTGGGATCCGTGGATTCCCCGTCCTCCCGCCGCTGAAGCGGCCGCCGGAGGGCGAGGGATCCGCCGAATCGCCGGCGGCGAGCTAGCACACGCGGAGTCGCCCAAGAAATCGCCCTGTTCTACTGTAGATGGGGAAAAGGGAAGAGGTCCAAGCTCTCTTTGACTAGGGATAATGACATGTGTGGGTCTTGTGTGCCAGGTCGTCGATTTAGAATTTCAGATTTGGATTTTGTGTTGTTTGTAGACTGCTAGCTGGAATTGTTTAGCCTAAGCAATTGGAATTTGATTAGATAAGTTGCCGTCTGATCTGCTTTTAAATAGATTTAATTTGACTGATATGTATATCATCCGCATTTGGTTTTCTACTTAGACTAGTTGATGTTAACTCTCATAGTATTATATGTGCAGTTGAATGACCATAGGCCCAGATTTTCTGTGCTCGTATTCAGTTACTAGTTCTGCTGCCATGGCCAAGAATCCTAGATCACATTGTGCATTTGTGAAATCCCTGTTATGCATATTCCTCTCTTCTTCTTTCATGTATGTTCCTCTCGTTTTCTTTCATGTAAAAAAACTACTATTAAAAGAATATGAGCTCATCGGCTAATATTAACTATTTAATATTAGTCAATACTACTTTTCACCATCTTTTGGGTAGTTGAATCTGATGTCTTCATTTTAAAGCATGCCATGTAACTCTATACCATAGCTAACATGGTATCTTGGATCACCTAAGTGTTTTAATTGAGTCCGTTAAGTAATATGTATGATTCTTACCAACTGACTAGCTCTTTTAATGAAAATTTGCAGGTTGATGTTATACCAATGGATGAATCAAAGGTCGCAATGAAACGAAGATGGGCACTGGAATGATGATAACAACTGACCTACCGACTGGACAGGTTAGAATAGAAGAAGACAGTCTATTGCCTTTGATCATTTGTAGTCTTCTCAAATGTAGATTCTAAAAATCGTGTGTCAATCCTAGGTGCTTGAAAACACATAAGTTCTGGATATATTTATTGTGCAATGTAATTTGATGTATGAGTGTGTGATTTATATGAGTGATGTTATTATGCCCTTCTGATTGATGTAATCAGTTTATGCCTAGTATAACCAGAATATTTTTTTTGACCTGTTCATCAAGTTTGCTGCGTGTGTTTTTCTAATAAAAAACACTCTTGCAAACACCTGAACGTCAATTTTTTTTTACCGAGTGGCACTGTTTGCCGAGTGCCATGAAAAACACTCACCATATAGTTGGTTGCCGAGGGTTGGCCACGTGACACTGGGCAAACTCCTAGAAACCGAGGTTGGCACTCGGCAACTTTGTATACAGGCATTTGTCGAGTGCTCATTCACTCGACAAACCAGCTGAACCCGGCAGTGATAGCAGCCGCGTCCGATCCCTCCTTCAAGGCCGCTGGCCTGTCAATCTGTGCTCACGCCGGCAACAGCACACGAAGCTACCGTCGCCACTCCAATCAATTGCCGATGCACCCAGGACGTGTAGGCAGTCTTAATTAGTAGCTAAGAGTGTTTGCCCGAAAAACACGTGTCAACCTAGATTTAGTTCTAGGTTAAATTAGATTATGTTTGACAAAATTTATACAAAAGGTACTAAATTTGTGACACCAAATAGTTAATTATAAAAAATACATGGTGAATCTAATTGCTCTAATTTGACGCCTTCAGTAAGATGATTTTAGAAATAAGCTTGGTTTAAACATTTTTAGGAGAAAGGAAACATGTAGTAGTAAAAGTATAAGCCGCCAGAGTTGGGTTGGAAAGCTCCTATGCTCAGCCAGATTTGGTGTAAAAAATTAGGATTGTGCATACTGTCTCTTATGATTTTAAATGGGCTTGTCGTAAGCAATTTTATCTACGAAATTTGGGTGGAAAGCTCCTAGGCTCAGCCATAAAATAGTAAAGATGTTGTTTGCTTGACAAGTCAAATTTGTTGGAACTTGCAACTTTGTTAATTTCAGTCAATCACCATAAACAAGCACACTCGTCCGGCCGACCTGACAAGGCCATTTTCAACTCAGCATATGTCAACATGCTGCAATACGGCAACAAACGCGGATTTTACTAGAAACTAAATCATATGATGTAGAAGAAAAATCTTGAAGGAGACATAAATAAAGCAAACCAGAGCCTTGGCAGAGCTAAGCGGACTTGAAAACCTTGTTTTTCAAGCGAGGCAAAAGGCTCGTCTTTTTCAAAGTAAGACGGAAATAGTTTTAAGACATTACAACGCCGCAGCCAAACACCCTCCGGTCATGCGGGAACTGGCACGGGAACGAAAAAAAAACAAAACCTTTATACACTAGGAGAAATAATATAAACTGGTGGTGCAGTATTTGGATTGATTTTTACTGTGATTGGTTTGCGAACACTGAATGCTAAGGAGACCACACTAGAGTCCCTGACTCCCTGTACCTAATACTTAGGAAATTGCTTGTCCTAGTTGCAAACAGTCATATTGGGCAGCATAGAGGCCCCATGCAATAAATCGTGCAGTTTTTATGTAGCCAAGTAGTAATCCTTCTCCTAGGTCACGGGTTAGAAGGAATGTTCCTGGGTATGGAACCTTCTTGGCTATGCCTCTTCTGCTGAAGGAGTGACATCAGTACATGGATGCCAAAATAAGCCAGCACGGAGAAAACTGTTGCAACAACTTTCACAGACGTCTTCCAGTCCCTGCTTGAGCCAGCTGCGTAGGCTACCAGGAGTCCAAGAAAATCCAGTACGATCATCGTGTACATCACCCTGGACAATGACTGGTTCCGCCTCTGGGACGACATTGCCAGCATTAGCAACAGGAGCATGAGAAAAATCGAAGTCACGAAGGAGGTGGAGTTGCCGTAGAAGAAGGCGCGATAACGTTGACTCCTGTTGCCCTGCATTACTGGATCACCCGCGTTGTGCCCGTCGCTGCTGCTCTGCCAAGATCCGCCTGGCGGATGTAGGCCTGCCTGGTATGTGACACTTGCCACCAGAATACTGACGGTCATCAGGTAAATCCTATTGGCCTGTTCATTTCTCCACTTGATGCGGACTTGCACACTTTCTGCCCTCCTGATGGGCATGGGGCCTCCATCATTTTCTTCTACGGTGATGGGAATCTGCTCGTTAGTGTTAATGGGTTCGACTGCATCGCTTGACTGCGGCGGTGACGCTGGAAATATGACTGACCTTAAGAAATACACTAGGACCAGCAGGAGCGCAAAAAGTAACACCACAGCCAGCAACACCAAGGTGTAGATGGATGTGTTCAGATGCTGAGTCGTGCCGGCAGCAAAGGCAACCAGGAGACAGAAAAAGCTCACCGCCGTACAGATTGATAGCGCATGAGTTCGCAAGGCTGGCTTGTATATGTTGGGGTTCACCAGGAGTATGATGATGGCGATAGACACCATGAAGCTCGTGGAGTTGCAGTAGAAGAAGAGTCTATAGCGGCGTGGAAAATTGTATAAGAGAACCGGATCACCTGCATGGTGCCCGGACTCATCGTCCTTGGGCAGGAAACCGCCCGGAGGGGTCAGCACGGCTTGGTATGTTATGGTCGCTACCAAGAGTGCGAACTGAAACAACCCATAGCTCATACGATGGAGGGATAGATCATCATCTTCCTTTCTCTGGAGGCTCTGGACATGGATGTCCGACTGGTCCAGCAAAACAACGTGGAGGAGCACGTAGACCAGAGCAGCACCGCCAATGCCCATGGCGTAAACGGTGGTCGTTTCATCCCGGCAGCTCCCGATGGCGTATGCACCGACAAGGCTGAGCAGGTCCAGTATCATGGCCTGCTCCAGCGCGCGGTACATCAGCAGAGGCCTTATCTGGACAAGGATGATGCAGACCAAGGAGGCCACGAAAGCAACGGAGTTGCAGTAGAAGAAGGCTCTATACCTCCTGGGGTTTGTCGTTCGGAGAATGGGGTCGCCGGCCATGTGGCCGTCTCCGTTCTCCTGCCAAAGGCCACCGGGAGGATCCAATCCCGCCTGGTATGTAATGGTGAACGCAAGAGCAGCGAGGAATTGAATATAACTGGAATATTTCTTCTCCTTCTTCTGCTCGTCTTCCCTGTAAATTGAAGAGAAACATGTTTAATTCCAGACTGGAATATGAGGGAATTAAGGCCTGCTTAATTGTTTGCAGAGGAGAGGAAGTAAAATAAGGACAGTAGTACCTATCTTGTTGAGTTGCTGAAGCTTGAAATAAGGAGAGGAATTGTTGAAGCTTTGCCCATAACATGTTAATCCTTGCCGGTCCTCCTATAACTTGAATCACAATTCTGACAACAAAAACCTGGAATACGATGTATGCCAGAATCGCACCAATCAAGCTGGCAAAAAAGACGGAATTTTCCCCGCGGCTGTCAGCAGCCAAATACGAGCCAAGGAGAACAAAGAGCATGACCATGCTGCCAGAAAATA
Organism: Poa pratensis; assembly: GCA_947311845.1. Lineage (NCBI taxonomy): Eukaryota > Viridiplantae > Streptophyta > Magnoliopsida > Poales > Poaceae > Poa > Poa pratensis. Next base: position 5,600,194 of record CAMZMU010000084.1, read on the forward strand.
CAACCACTGTCTGGTGAATCCTCCTCATCAGGAGGACCACGACGATTAGCAGTGACGCCACGAATGCCGTGGTGTTGCAGACGAAGAACGCGGTCAGCCGTGCGCCCTTCATAATTGTGTCTCCTGGCCGGTGGCCGCCCTGGGTGCTGCCCCAGAACCCACCCGGCATGCTCAGCCCACCCACGTACGTGACGGCCAGTGCGAACGTCGCGAGCTGCATCAGCATCTCGCGGAGCCGCTCTGGGGATCGAGAAAAACTTTTGACGCTCTCTGGCGCGGGAGCAAGCACCCTCTGAATCACAACATAGGTGAAGACGGCGGCTACCAGCAGCGAGGTGTAGATGGCTGTGAACGTGTCCCGGAAAGTCCCGGCGGCGTAGGCCCCGATGAGGCTCAGCAGGGCCAGTAGCATGATCAGCACCAGCGGGATGACAATGATCCTGAGGTTTTTTTGGCGACGGACGAGGAGGAGGAGTAGGATGAGGGCAAATACGATGAGCGATGAAGCGAATGCGGTTGCGTTGCAGTAGAAGAATACCGTGTACCGAACGTACTGGGTGGACCTGATGATTGGGTCGCCGGGGAGGTGACCGGCGGTATCCTGCCAGACACCTCCAGGCGTATTGAACCCTGTGGCGTAAGTCACCGTAGCTACCAACGTCGCCAGCAGCAGGATGCGCTTTGCAAGCTGCGCCATAGACCTCCTCTCAGTTTTGCTGTTGGCAGTCTGGTTGGTGGTAGTGGTACTAGACTCCATTTTCTCTAACTTCAGTTGTTGGATGGGAGACGGCTGAAGCTCTCCAAATATATAAACTTGCGAGTAGCAGGAGAAGATCAAAACAATTGTCTAGGAGCCCGGAGGAAAGGTTGGGCGGGCTGGGCCAGGTGGCACGTGAAGGCACGCGGTGCGCTTCCTCCCGATTCCTATAGAGGGATAGAGATTAGATATTCGACATGAGACTAAGGCCGAAAAACGGCGCTATTTTGGGCCGCCTGAGGGCAACGGCGCTATTTCACGCCCTTGGGGCAGCGTTTTCTCAGCCATCCCAAACCCAAGACTTCGGCCCAAAAATTCAAAAAATGCAATCTAGGCGAAATGTAGCAAACTTAGGCGAATTTCACTTATATATGGCGGAAATTCGCCGATTACATAGTAGAAACTTAAAACAAAAACTTAAAATAGATAGTTTGGTGATCTACACGGCGATCTACATGCCCAGCTGCATGTAGATGACCTGGCTGTAGTCGCCACCGTCGCCGTCGTCGTCGGAGCCGCTCCCAGCGGCGTTGCTAGGGCCTGCGCCGTCGTCTCCGCCTTGCCAGTTGATGCTCGGTCCGGGCGCGTCCTCGTCGCTCGGGTCGAGGATGTAGTACTCCGGGGGCGGCGGCGGTGGAATGCGACGGCGAGCTTGGCGAGCTTGCTGCGCCTGCTGCTCTGCCGCCCGGCGCGCCGCCACCACGTCGAGGAGGCGCTGCTGGCGTGATACGTCTCCAACGTATCTATAATTTTTGATGTTCCATGCTTGTTTTATACCAATTGTTACATGTTTTGCATCTACTTTATGTCACTTTTATACATTTTCCGGGACTAACCTATTAACAAGATGCCGAAGTGCCAGTTCCTGTTTTCTGCTGTTTTTGTATTCCAGAAAAGCTAGTCTGGAAATATTCTCGGAATTGGACGAAACTTCACGGACATCCCTATTTTCCAGAAGGCACCAGAAGGAGCAAAGAAGCAACGGAGAGGAGCCACAGGGGCCCCACACGCAATGAGGGCGCGGGCCCCCTTGGCCGCGCCCTCATGGTGTGGGCCCCACGGGGCTCGCCAGCCGCCGCCCTTTCGCCTACTTATTCCCCCCGAGAAAATAACCCTAGACACCCGAGCCATTATCCACGAAAAGTTCCAGAGACGCCGCCGCCGTCAACCCTAGCTCGGGAGGGTCCAGAACCTCTTCCCGGCACCCTGCCGGAGAGGGGAATCGTCACCGGAGGCTTCTACATCGCCATGCCTGCCTCCGAGTGATGCGTGAGTAGTTCATCCTTGGACTACGGGTCCATAGCAGTAGCTAGATGGTTGTCTCTCCTATTTGTGCCATCATGTTTAGATCTTGTGAGCTGCCCTACATGATCAAGATCATATTATTGTAATGCTACATGTTGTGTTTGCTGGGATCCGATGAATATTGAATATTATGTCAAGTTGATTATCAATCTATGCCCTATGTTATTTATGATCTTGCATGCTTTCCGTTGCTAGTAGATGCTTTGGCCAAGTAGATGCTTGTGACTCCAAGAGGAGTATTTATGCTAGATAGTGGGTTCATGCCTCCATTAATCTGGGACAGTGACAGAAAGTTCTAAGGTTGTGGATGTGCTGTTGCCACTAGGGATAACCTAACGATGCTATGTCCACGGGCATATGTGTTTGTTTACATTACGCACTTTACTTAATGCGATTATCCGTTGCTTGCAACTTAATACCAACGGGGGACTCGGATGACAACCCGGCGGTGGATTATTAGTCATAGACGCTGTTGGATAACGGTCTATGTATTTGTCGTAATGCCCAATTAAATATCATAGTAATCATCATGTCATGTATTGCATTGTCATGCGCTCACTATTTGTCAATTGCCCAGCTGTAATTTGTTTACCCAACATGTTAGTTATCTTTATGGAGAGACACCACTAGTGAACTGTGGACCCCGGTCCATTCTTTTACACTGATTAAACCACAAACTGCAAACTGTTCCTTTTTCATTCGCTGCAATTTAATACTCATTTTCCACACGAGACGTTTAATCCTTTGTTTTCAGCAAGCCGGTGAGATTGACAACCTCACTGTTTCGTTGGGGCAAAGTATGTGATTGTGTTGTGTGCAGGTTCCACGTTGGTGATCGTGTTGCGCCGTGCGAGCCACCAACAACCTTCTGAAGAGTTGCTCCTACTGGTTCGATAACCTTGGTTTCATACTGAGGGAAAACTTGCTGCTGAACTGCATCATACCTTCCTCTTGGGGTCTCCCAACGAGCGTGTGATTCACGTCATCAAGCCTATTTTCTGGCGCCGTTGCCGGGGAGTAGCAGTCTTCTGCAAGGGGAGTTTCACACTTCCAATCTCTTTACTTTGTTTTTGTCTTGCTTAGTTTATTTTATTTTATCTTGTTTGCTTTCAATTATCAAAAACACAAAAAAATTAGTTACTTGCATTTAGTTTATTTTCAGTTTTTTTCTGTTAGTTATCATGTCTAGCCCTGTTCCGTAGTAATGTCACCTGAGGAAGAGATTTCACTTTTAAGCAAGGAGTGAGGAGAGTTTTAAAGACGCTTGGTCTAGAATATTTGAGTCCTATGCTAAAACTGAACCTAAAATGACTCTAAGCCTGCTCCTTAGTAGCTTTTATTTTGGTCTTGTTCTTTGCTATAGATATGCTTTAGATGCTGTGGTTGGAGGAGATTTCCTTCGTCATGATGGGGATCAAGCTTTTAATGCTATTAAAAAGTTGATTACAATTTCTAGCCCTCCAATTAGTAAAATTGATTTGGTTCTCACAGCATAAATGATAGATTAAATGCTCTTGAAACAAATATATCTGGTCTAAAAGAGGTATAATCAGATTCGTGAACATTATGATAATGAGCCAATAAATTTTGAACCATCGGGATGGATTCCTCTATGAAAGTTGTTATCAATGGTGAAACCTTCCATGCTCGATGTGATATCATGTCTGAATTCTGTTTAATGCCTAGTGAAATTTATGATTCCTTAAACCTTTGGGGCTTTCCAAATGCGAAAATCTGATAACTTTAGCTGATAATACCATTAAAATACCACAAGGTGTAGCCGAAGGGGTATTTACAAAATCTTGGGGATAACAGTATCTATTGATTATGTCGTCATTGAATGTGCAGGAACAGGACAAATTACGCTTGGGAGATCCTTCTGAAACGCTTTGGAGCAACAATAGACGTAGGGGAGGGTTATGAATTTCGCCTCCTCACCTGTGTGTAACCAAATATTTCCTAAAATAAAGTAAGAGGGGTAAGCGTAAGAATGTTGATGCTTCTTCACTTGGTAATACTTGATGCATGCTTTGTGCCTAGCTAAAAGGCGTTAAAGAAAAGCGCTTATGGGAGGCAACCCATTTTATTTTTCTGCAATTTTTCTTTTATTGAGTCAAGGTGTTTTTACTTCTGTAGCAACTCCTTTGTATCTTTATTTTCTCGCATTGTTGTGCCAAGAGTAGCCTCTAATGTTAAGGTTGCTTAATTTTGATTGCTGCGCAGAAACAGATTTTTGCTGTTCACTGTACGAAATTAAAATCACCAGATTGTTAAAAAATCTGAAATTTTTGTGCGTAATCTTTATGAATGTCTGAATCTTTCATTAGTTCAAGTTTTTCGATCTGAGCGTCGTAAGTGCCTCGAAAAAATTCGTCTTTGCGGACTGTTCTGTTTTAGACAGATTATGCCTTTTTATTTTGCATTCTCTCTTTTACTAGTGTTGAGTGAAATTCTTTTTTGGGTGGAAGAGCTTCACATAACATCAGTGGCTGTAGCTAATGTTTAAAGTAACAAATCATATTGCGTCTTTATAGAACATGTGAGTTTTTGATTATGCACTAACCCTCTAATGAGATTACTTTGAGTTTGGTGTGACGGAAGTTTTCAAGGGTCAAGAGAGAAGGATGATATATAGGATCAAGAAGAGTGAAGAGCTTAAGCTTGGGGAGGCTCCCATGGATCTCCCCAGCATATTTCAAGAAGACTCAAGCGTCTAAGCTTGGGGATGCCCAAGGCATCCCCTTCTTCATCGCAAAATTATCAGGTCATCTCTAGTGAAACTATATTTTAATTCTTTCACATCATATGTGCTTTTCTTGGAGCGTCTGTGTGCTTTTATTTTCAGTATTGTCTTTTATTTTCAATAAAGCTTGACTGGACCCTAGCATTCTTGATTGGGAGAGAGACACGCTCCGCTTTTTCATGAGAATACTCCTATTCTTCACTTATATTTGTTGAGTATTCATATCTAGCGCTGTTCAGCTTTTAGCTCTTGTTTTCATGTATCTCTTTCAGAGCTATTAGCTTTCTTTTATAGAAAGTACTCTCTTGCTTCACTTATATTTGTTTGGAGAGTTGATTAAATAAATTGATTGGTGTTTGGTTGGTTCCGAAAATGTTGCATGTGGTAATTGGTATAAGGAAAAACTTGCTTAATCTTGTAGATCACTATTATGGATAACTTGATGCTTGTCAATCGTTTTGAGTTAACAAGTAGATCATGATTAAATTTGTGCATCATATGAGTTAAGCCTATTAGTGAAGAACTACCGTAAAGCTTGTTGAAAATTTGGTTTGCATCGGTGGTATCTCTAAGGTCTAGATATTTTCTAATAAGCGGGTTCGGTTAACAAGGAAGACAGTATGAGGTTTTATAACACTTGCACTATGTTCGTCATGTAAAACTTGGTGTATGGGTTGATACTCGTGTTTGCTTATATAAACCTTGCTAGCCTAAACTCTGTACTGAGAGGGAATGCTTCTCGTGCATCCAAATCCTTGAGCCAAAATCCATGCCATTTGTGTCCACCATAACTACCTATGTCACGCCCCGAGACCCGGCCCGGTAGAATGACAGCCGCCGCACGTCTATAGACCCGAAAGTCTATACACGCGCAAGGCTAGAGAAGCAGGATAAACCAGCACAGTGGATCTCAACAGCTCAATTAACTCATTTTACAAGATTATTACAATTACAAAAGCAAATTAGTTCTCTACTCGTTCCCACCCAACTGGTCCAGCCTACTCCTCGGACAACGTCGTCTTCCGCTGCGCACTCTGATTACACAAAAACAGAAGAAGCAAGGGTGAGTACAAACAAGTCGTACTCAGCAAGTAAATACTTTACTATGCAACGGAGGACAAAACAAGTTTAAATACAATAATAACGGATAAACTGTATTTAAAGGAGGTCAACGGAAGAGATAAACAGAGTATGAGCGGAACTGGATTTTAAGGAATAAATCATTCACCGAGAATAAAGAGTTAAGGATGGTGAACGACCATGTATCGGTATCACACATGACAGCAAGGTTCCCTTCCCGGGTCTCACAGGGGTGAATATTCACGCTTTTACACTCTTAAGAGGGGTACTCCGACATCGACAGCCTCGCCCAGAACCACACCGGATTCCAGAACGAGCAGAGCCCTTTTACCCGCTCAGACACCGGACATCTTGACCTACTGATGTCGGTCGCTCCTACGGATCCATCACCGACACTTTCCATTCAAGGGCCGCCCCTCGCGGAGAACTCAGACAGTCCCATACCTGAACTGTGACCGGTACAATACGTTTGCCGTCGTGACACCAATACGACAAGAGATCAGACAAGAGATCAGGATATGATACAATCACTGGAATGATATCAAACAGATAAACTCAACAGGATATTCTCAGACTCCTCATGAGCTCCTGCGGATTTAATCAAGATAGAGAGAGAAACTCATCTCTCTCCAGCACCACAATGATCAAGAAGATCAACGAGATCAGTGCATGTCGAAGTACAAGCACCACGACAAGCGATTCATCAATGAGATATAAACTAGAAGTAGAGAAACTACTACTAGCAAGGAGATCAAAGAATTAACAAAGTAACCACTTGCAAGAATAAAGAGGATTAGCAAAGCATCTACTTGCAGGAATCAACAGATTAGTAGAGTATCCACTTGCAAGGATTAAAGGATTTAGTAGAGCAGCTACTTGCAGGAATTAACAGAGAGTAGAGCATCCACTTGCAAGAATCAAGAGGATTAGCAAAGCATGATATAGGAGATCAGCAAAATATCCACTTGCCTGCCACAACGTAGCAATCAAATACCATCCGCTTGAGCACTTCAGCTACTAGATAGAATTGGCATACGAGCTCCTACTCCAGCACCGTAGCCGAAAGAAGACCACGGCAAAGATCGGACGCCAAATCCTTTGCTAGCCGGCTCCTTACTCAACTCTCTCTGATCACCACCGTAGCAGAAACACCACCGCGGCCAGCCCCGGCGTCGCCGCACCAGCATCGCCCTCTAGTTTCCCTCTGTGACTCTCTCTGTCTAGCTAGCTATCTATGGTTCACTGATCGTCCGATCGGCCGACGTGGGGAAGTGCAGCTGAGCTGCTCTGTATAGGTCGAGCGCACCGTCTGGTAGACAAAATATCCTGCCGCTTGACCTTGACGCTGCTAAAGAAATATCTGCCGACTGACCTTGACCCTTCGAGCTGAAGAAACGTCCAGCGGCTGCCCTTTCAGGTGAGTCTACGATCTCTCCAGTGCACGTGGCACTCACACACAGGCTGGCCGCCATGCACAGGTCCACGCAGAAGACTTTGGATAAGGTAGCCTCTCCTATGCTGCCACGTTTGCTACTTAAAGTAAATCATCTCACGTTGCTAGAGTTAGCCATGCATGCATGTTTCGATACACCAGCACATGCACATACAAATCAAGTTCTCTTGCCAAACTTTCTAATCATGCAGATTCAAAACCAGTTTAAATATTACAACAAGAAAAACTTAGAAGTAAAAACTTGATTTGCACAATTAATTAATAACTCAAAAATACGGGTTATTACATCCTCCCTACCTTATAAGAATTTCGTCCCCGAAATTCACTCTAAAAACTTTTTTCTTTTCTTTTCAAAACCAACAAAGCAAGATTTTGAAAAATCAAAACCATTTTTTTTTTCATGCAATCAAACCACACAAGTCTAACAAGCACAATTAAATGTTAGAACAAGCAATCATGCAAGGTTAGTCGCAAAACTAACTAACGATCTACCCAGTTATTCCCAGCGTATTCTAAACCTTGAGCTCTGATACCACTTTAAACTGTCACGCCCCGAGACCCGGCCCGGTAGAATGACAGCCGCCGCACGTCTATAGACCCGAAAGTCTATACACGCGCAAGGCTAGAGAAGCAGGATAAACCAGCACAGTGGATCTCAACAGCTCAATTAACTCATTTTACAAGATTATTACAATTACAAAAGCAAATTAGTTCTCTACTCGTTCCCACCCAACTGGTCCAGCCTACTCCTCGGACAACGTCGTCTTCCGCTGCGCACTCTGATTACACAAAAACAGAAGAAGCAAGGGTGAGTACAAACAAGTCGTACTCAGCAAGTAAATACTTTACTATGCAACGGAGGACAAAACAAGTTTAAATACAATAATAACGGATAAACTGTATTTAAAGGAGGTCAACGGAAGAGATAAACAGAGTATGAGCGGAACTGGATTTTAAGGAATAAATCATTCACCGAGAATAAAGAGTTAAGGATGGTGAACGACCATGTATCGGTATCACACATGACAGCAAGGTTCCCTTCCCGGGACTCACAGGGGTGAATATTCACGCTTTTACACTCTTAAGAGGGGTACTCCGACATCGACAGCCTCGCCCAGAACCACACCGGATTCCAGAACGAGCAGAGCCCTTTTACCCGCTCAGACACCGGACACCTTGACCTACTGATGTCGGTCGCTCCTACGGATCCATCACCGACACTTTCCATTCAAGGGCCGCCCCTCGCGGAGAACTCAGACAGTCCCATACCTGAACTGTGACCGGTACAATACGTTTGCCGTCGTGACACCAATACGACAAGAGATCAGACAAGAGATCAGGATATGATACAATCACTGGAATGATATCAAACAGATAAACTCAACAGGATATTCTCAGACTCCTCATGAGCTCCTGCGGATTTAATCAAGATAGAGAGAGAAACTCATCTCTCTCCAGCACCACAATGATCAAGAAGATCAACGAGATCAGTGCATGTCGAAGTACAAGCACCACGACAAGCGATTCATCAATGAGATATAAACTAGAAGTAGAGAAACTACTACTAGCAAGGAGATCAAAGAATTAACAAAGTAACCACTTGCAAGAATAAAGAGGATTAGCAAAGCATCTACTTGCAGGAATCAACAGATTAGTAGAGTATCCACTTGCAAGGATTAAAGGATTTAGTAGAGCAGCTACTTGCAGGAATTAACAGAGAGTAGAGCATCCACTTGCAAGAATCAAGAGGATTAGCAAAGCATGATATAGGAGATCAGCAAAATATCCACTTGCCTGCCACAACGTAGCAATCAAATACCATCCGCTTGAGCACTTCAGCTACTAGATAGAATTGGCATACGAGCTCCTACTCCAGCACCGTAGCCGAAAGAAGACCACGGCAAAGATCGGACGCCAAATCCTTTGCTAGCCGGCTCCTTACTCAACTCTCTCTGATCACCACCGTAGCAGAAACACCACCGCCGCCAGCCCCGGCGTCGCCGCACCAGCATCGCCCTCTAGTTTCCCTCTGTGACTCTCTCTGTCTAGCTAGCTATCTATGGTTCACTGATCGTCCGATCGGCCGACGTGGGGAAGTGCAGCTGAGCTGCTCTGTATAGGTCGAGCGCACCGTCTGGTAGACAAAATATCCTGCCGCTTGACCTTGACGCTGCTAAAGAAATATCTGCCGACTGACCTTGACCCTTCGAGCTGAAGAAACGTCCAGCGGCTGCCCTTTCAGGTGAGTCTACGATCTCTCCAGTGCACGTGGCACTCACACACAGGCTGGCCGCCATGCACAGGTCCACGCAGAAGACTTTGGATAAGGTAGCCTCTCCTATGCTGCCACGTTTGCTACTTAAAGTAAATCATCTCACGTTGCTAGAGTTAGCCATGCATGCATGTTTCGATACACCAGCACATGCACATACAAATCAAGTTCTCTTGCCAAACTTTCTAATCATGCAGATTCAAAACCAGTTTAAATATTACAACAAGAAAAACTTAGAAGTAAAAACTTGATTTGCACAATTAATTAATAACTCAAAAATACGGGTTATTACAACCTATATGTGGTATTTCCTTGCCACTCCAAGTAAATTTTTCATGTGCTACCTTTAAATTATTCAAAATGTTATTATTTCCTTTTTGTGTCAATGTTTACCAGCTCATGAGGAATTAGTGTGGTTATTCTTTATTCTGGTTGTCAAATGGACTTTCACACCTGGACTAGCGGCATATACATCCGCTTATCCTCTAATTTTGCAAAAAGAGCTGGCAACGGGGTGCCCAGTCCCAATTAATTACAACTTTAACCATTAATTCTCTTCACACTTTTGCCCTGATTCATCAGTAGGCAATGACAACACAGTGAAATATCTGCATATGTGTAAACCAAAGAGAAAAAAAGGGATGATCTGACTTGCTGGTAGAAATAACGTCCCTATGGGAGCCGCTCTTGAAAGTCTGTTTGACAGGTAGAATGATGTTATCACCCTACCATTCGTTGACAATTAACATACACCTCTCAAAAATAGATACTCCTCCATGGTATGTGATTGATGGAAGGCACCCGAGGATTCGGCTAGCCATGGCTTGTGTACGCAAGGTTGGGAGGAGTGTCAAATATTTTATGCAATCTCTATATGCTTTCAAAAACCTAAAAGCTCTAGCACATGATTTAATCCCTGCTTCCCTCTGCGAAGGGCCTTTCTTTTACTTTTATGTTGAGTCAGTTTTCCTATTCTTTCTGTCTTCCACAAGCAAACATTAGTGTCAATTTTGTGCAACATGGGTTATATGCAACGTATTGAACTTGTTATACTACTTTGTGTTGACGATATCCATGAGATAAATATGTTGAAAGTTGTAGCAATTGCTGAAGCTTAATTCTTCCTTTGTGTTGATTGAATACCTTTTACTAGGAATTATTGCTTTATGAGTTAACACCTATGCAAAACACTTTGATGCTTGTCTTGAAAGTACAATCCATGAAAACGTTTGGCTTGTCTGATTCATTGTTTATTCATTATCTACTTGATAGCAAACTATAGACCATTGACTTGGATCACTTCATTCATTCACATGTGCCTTGCAATATTATTTGATCAAGATTATGTTCGTAGCATGTCACCTCAAAAATCATTTTGTTTTTATCGTTTACCTACTCGAGGACGAGCAGGAACTAAGCTTGGGGATGCTGATACGTCTCCAACGTATCTATAATTTTTGATGTTCCATGCTTGTTTTATACCAATTGCTACATGTTTTGCATCTACTTTATGTCACTTTTATACATTTTCCGGACTAACCTATTAACAAGATGCCGAAGTGCCAGTTCCTGTTTTCTGCTGTTTTTGTATTCTAGAAAAGCTAGTCTGGAAATATTCTCGGAATTGGACGAAACTTCACGGACATCCCTATTTTCCCAGAAGGCACCAGAAGAAGCAAAGAAGCAACGGAGAGGAGCCACAGGGGCCCCACACGCCATGAGGGCGCGGGTGCCCCCTTGGCCGCGCCCTCATACGGTGTGGGCCCCACGGGGCTCGCCAGCCGCCGCCCTTTCGCCTACTTATTCCCCCCGAGAAAATAACCCTAGACACCCGAGCCATTATCCACGAAAAGTTCCAGAGACGCCGCCGCCGTCAACCCTAGCTCGGGAGGGTCCAGAACCTCTTCCCGGCACCCTGCCGGAGAGGGGAATCGTCACCGGATGCTTCTACATCGCCATGCCTGCCTCCGAGGTGATGCGTGAGTAGTTCATCCTTGGACTACGGGTCCATAGCAGTAGCTAGATGGTTGTCTCTCCTATTTGTGCCATCATGTTTAGATCTTGTGAGCTGCCCTACATGATCAAGGTCATATTATTGTAATGCTACATGTTGTGTTTGCTGGGATCCGATGAATATTGAATATTATGTCAAGTTGATTATCAATTTATGCCCTATGTTATTTATGATCTTGCATGCTCTCCGTTGCTAGTAGTTACTTTGGCCAAGTAGATGCTTGTGACTCCAAGAGGGAGTATTTATGCTAGATAGTGGGTTCATGCCTCCATTGAATCTGGGACAGTGACAGAAAGTTCTAAGGTTGTGGATGTGCTGTTGCCACTAGGGATAACCTAACGATGCTATGTCTACGGGCATATGTGTTTGTTTACATTACGCACTTTACTTAATGCGATTATCCGTTGCTTGCAACTTAATACCAACGGGGGACTCGGATGACAACCCGGCGGTGGATTATTAGTCATAGACGCAGTTGGATGACGGTCTATGTATTTTGTCGTAATGCCCAAATTAGATATCATAGTAATCATCATGTCATGTATTTGCATTGTCATGCGCTCACTATTTGTCAATTGCCCAGCTGTAATTTGTTTACCCAACATGCTAGATATCTTTATGGAGAGACACCACTAGTGAACTGTGGACCCCGGTCCAATTCCTTTACATTGATTAAACCACAAACTGCAAACTGTTCTTTTTTCATTCGCTGCAACTTAATACTCATTTTCCACACGAGACGTTTAATCCTTTGTTTTCAGCAAGCCGGTGAGATTGACAACCTCACTGTTTCGTTGGGGCAAAGTACTGTGATTGTGTTGTGTGCAGGTTCCACGTTGGTGATCGTGTTGCGCCGTGCGAGCCACCAACAACCTTCTGAAGAATCGTTACTCCTACTGGTTCGATAAACCTTGGTTTCATACTGAGGGAAAACTTGCTGCTGAACTGCATCATACCTTCCTCTTGGGGTCTCCCAGCGAGCGTGTGATTCACGTCATCATGGCGCTGGACCTCCTCCTGCTCGTGCATCCTCGCTGACCAGGCATCGGCGACGTCGTCTGGCGCCGGGAGAACGTCGTTGAGGGAGGCTTGGATGGCGATCCTCTCGCCGGGGAACTCCTCCGAGTCCTCCGGCGCCTCCATGTTGACCACCGCCCTGACGTAGTCGGGCGGCGCCTGCCACACCGGCGCCTTCTTCTTGCCCTCCGTCTTGGGCTTGACAAGGCAGAGAAGGCCGCGGGGCGGCGCTCGTTTATGTGGAGGCTGCCGCTGCGGCTAGGAACGCGCCGGCCGGAGTTGAGGATGGGTGGCGGCGTGGTGTCCTGCTCGGCCTTGACCCGAGCAGAGGGAGGCGCCGACGACGCCGAGCGCGCGCCGGAGGAAGAGGAGGAGGATGTGGCGCCCATCCACCGCGGCAGCCACGACGACGTGCGCGGCGACATCTCTAGCCGTGACCTGTTGCCGCCGGCGATGTGGTCGAGGACGCACGCAGAACCCCACCACCTCTTGCGGCCCTTGGAGTTCTTGCGGCCCTCCACCGGGCCGTTGCGGCCTTCGTCGGCAAGCTCGCGGGCGTGGCGCTGGAGGAAGAACTGCGTCCAGAACGCATGGTTGGCCGGATCCCAGCGGAGATCCGCCGCCTGCTCGTCGGTGAGACCGGCGAGCACCTCCTGGATCGCCTCCACGCGGTCCGCCCCTTCTGGCGGCGGAGGCACGGGAACTCCGCCCGCGCTCAGCACCCACGCGGCTTGGCCGCCAGAGACGCCAGGGACGAGCATATCCGGCGGCGCGGGGTAGCCCGCCTCGTAGAGCATCCGCGCCTCCTCTTTGTGGAGGTGGCGGCGGCTGAAGCCGTTCACGGCAGCGTCGTCGCCAGGGAAGCGCTTGGCCATGGTCTTGGTGTGGGCGAGAGAGAAGAGCTTGAGGCGAGGACGAGAGAGAGAGAGGTGCGGCTGTGCACGGCGAGGAGGCGGGATTTTATAGCGGCGCGGATGGCCAGACGGAGGGGCGGTTGCGCGTCATTACTGCGCCGCGTGCCCCGCGATTGGACGCGCCGGCGACGGCCGTTCACTGGGCGCGCCATTACTCCGGCAGCCTTTGACCGGCGCAGGAGCCAAGAGGATGAGAACGCCCCTCACGGGCGGTTCTGTTTCGCGCCTTTTCGCACATGTCGCTGACAGCGCTGGCCCGCCGTTTTTGCGCGCCAGTTCCCCTCCCCCCCCCAGGCGGAACCCAATGGGCTGGGTTCCGCCTGGGTGCGCCGGCGCTAAAACGGCGCTAAACGGCGCTATTTGGGATCCTGGGGTCGACTGGGAGAAAACGGCGCTATTTGGGTAAAAAAAAAAGGCGCAAAACGGCGCTATTTCGCGCCCGGGGGAGCTTGGGGATGAGTGGAGATGCCTTACCAGCTGCCTTGGATGGCAAGGACTCGTCGTTTTTGGAAATGCGGAGTCTTTTTAAAAATGTGTCATTTTGGAAAAGTTCAAAACAATTGTTTGATTTTCCGTGGTAATATTCAGAACATATTGCCTGAAAAATCTCATGGTGATAAAAACAGTTCTCGCAACGAGATTTTTGTACTTTTAAATATTTGGTACTACACCCCATTTGCTCTACCTCAGCCTAACTTGAGTTGTTCGGTCTCTAATGCTCCGTTCGGATGTTCGCATTGGGAGCTCCATATTGATATTGGGTTGAATATCAATATCATGAGATATTGATATTGAGTTTGAATGTCAATATTTTTGTTTGGATGTGTTAGATATTTAGACCCAGACAAGATATTGAGTTTGAATATCAAATGCTGTTTGGATGTTATAAAAGCAGTTTTTCGAGACATTGATCATTGTACTGTTATATTCATGACAAAATGTGCAAAACAACCACATATTATGGTACAAACAACACGATTGTACAAAATATGAAAATACAAAGCATAATTCATCATAAATTTCTGAAATTCCAAATGAATGTCTAAAATCAGAGGACTAAATACATCACGATTGTACATGCAAGAAATTCCAAGAAATTTTGATTGTACATGAGTAATGAGCACCTAACTGACTACCATTATACATCCAAGCAATTCGAACTAAATTCCTCTCCGATCTAGAGACCAACCCGAAGCAACACCATCGTCCGCGAGACCTTAGCCGAGGTGAGCACGCCCGCGTGCGCGGCCAACCCGACGCCGCCGGAATCAAGACGCCGCCGCGTCCCTAGGCGAAGCGAGCACGCGCGCGTGCGCCGCCATCCCGACGCAGTCGGAATCAAGCCGCCGCCGCGCCCTCTCCTCCGGCCGCCCCCATCCACACACGCGGCGAACACCTGCCGCCGCCGCGCCCTCTCCTCCGGCCGCCCCCATCCACACATGTTCCGTACCTGACCTGGATTCAACCAGCGCCGGCCGCCGGAGCTCGTCGAATCAAACCTACCTGCAGTGAGGAAGAGGGAGATGAGAAGTGAGGGAGAGACGGCGGGAGAGAAGGATCTCGCCGGGGAACAGGGGCACGGGCGGGAGGACGGCCAGATCCGCGCCTTGCCGCCGGGAAGAAGGAGCTGGGGCGGGCGGCCGGACTACCTGGTGGCTGGTGCGCCGCCGCTGCTGCTACGAGGCGCACGAGCAGAACCGTATCGAGCAAGGGGAGAAAGAGCAGGCAGCGCGAGCCGCGAGGGGCCAGGGCTCGAAGCGTCACGCGGGGCTGAGGGCGATGCGAATATCGCACGATGTCGAGGGTCGGGGCTCGACATTCGCTGGATCAATTTTTGCCTTCCCGAGCGCTGGCTCGATATCGAGCACGAATACCCAGCCTCAATATCCATAACATCCAAACACGTCGATTTCGGATATTCGGGGCTGGAGCCTCCCGAATATCTAATATCCAGGCTCAATGCAAACATCCGAACGGGGGGTAAGATATATAATAAAGTTGCAAGCACCAGGGAAAAGCTCAAAACAATTGTTTACGACCTCGATCGAGACATGTTACCTGCTACCCTGGACGGCAAGGACTTGTCGTTTTGGTAATTCGAGTAACGTGTCCGATCGAGACCTGCCGCTTCTACTTCTACATTTTAATCTCTGACATTTTCTTAGAGCATATCTAGTGGTACCCCAAAGTCCCCATCGGAATGCCGACACGAAAAACGGACACAGTGGCAACCCAAGTGTATTGTATTGATGACATGGGTACGGCGTTACGTCTGTTTGATGCTTCTCAGATTCTCGTTCATTTTCGTTTTCACGCTAGGCGAAACAGTCTTCGAGTACCGTTGATTCCGGCCAGACAGTCGTGTTTATTCTTGGGAGAGACCTTTGCTTTAGTTATGCATAAATAAAAACCGAGCCTCAAGGAGGGTATGTCGCAATGGGTCAATAGCTAGACACTCTATGAGTGAATTTTTAAGCAGACTCCATTTGTAAATCGCCACCATTTTAAATGAAAAATGACGTAGCAGGGGCTACTGTACTATGCGTCAAAAAAAAAGGAAGATTGGGCACTGGAATGATGATAACAACTCACCTACCGACTTGTCAGTTAGAATGGAAGAAAAGAATCTTTCCCTTCTCTTGCCTTTGATCATTGTAGTCTTCTCAAATGTAGATTCTAAACTCGTGAGGCTGTCCTATGTGCTTGAAGTCACAGAGGTTCTGAATATATATTATTATGCAATTTAAGTTCATGATGAGTGTGTGATTTATATGAGTGATGTTATTATGCCCTTCTGATTGATGCAATTTATTTATGCTTACTATAGCCAGAATATATTGTTTGACCTTTTTCATTAAGTTTGCTTGGATGTTAAAAGAACTCACCGAACGTTGTCTCTTGATCGTCCATCAAACTTTTATTTTACCGAGTGGCAATGTTTGCCGAGTGCCACGAAAAACACTCACCATATAGTTGGTTACCGGGGGACAGTCACGTCACAATGGACAACCTCCTAGATGCCGAGTGCCCGAGTGTGGCACTCGGCAATTGTGCTGCCGAGTTTACATTCCTTTGTCTGAGTGCCTGCCTTAGAGCATCTCCACCGACGCGCCCAACTCGGCTCCCAATAGACATTTTGGGCACGCCGGTAGCAAATTGCCCCCCAGCGGCGCGCCCAATAGAAAATTAGTTGCCGGCACGCCCCAATACAGCGTCCAGCAACCCGCTTCGCGCCCTGTTTCTAAGGACGCGTGCCGGCAACCGCGGCAACGCGCGCCTCGTCGAAACCCGACGGGTGGGGCCGATGCGTCAGCGACCAAACCCTATTATTTTCTCCCCCAGCGTCCGTTTGTGGCCTGTTTTCATCCCCTGAGTCGGCCCTCCCTACTGAATCGCCGCCGTCGCCACCCACCCTCCGCCGGCCGGATGCTCGTATCCCCCCGCGCGCCAGGAACGGCGCACTATTTCTCCTGTCGCAGTGTCTATAGTCTCGTCTCCGTCAAGCCGCACTTGTTGTCCGGCAGCTACACTGTCGCCGCCTCCGAGAACTTCCCCGCAAGCAAGGTGTTCGTCGCATTACTCAGCTCATTTTTTTCTCGTAGACTTCGGTTTTTTCTAAACCTTGTGTTCATAGCGACGACGAACTCGAGCTCGCCGGCGCATTGCTCACCGCCCATGCCTCCTCCAACGCTGTGGTCAACGAACACTTGGCGATCATCACTTGCCTAGTTGGTTTGCTTGGACAGATGAACACTGCGCCTCGGATTGGAGGTTCGAAGCGGTAGGAGGATGAACAAAGATCGCAGACGATGCAGGGACATATGACGCTGTGGCAAGACTACTTCGCCGACGATCCCACACACGGGGACAAGGAATTCCGACGGTGGTTTAGGATGAACAGAGACCTTTCATGGTCGTTCTGGTGGGCATACGGGAGTACGATGACTACTTCAAGCTAAAGAGCGACTGCACCGGACTGGTTGGTTTCTCCTCTATCCAAAAATGCACAGCTGCTCTGAGAGTTCTTGCATATGGAGCACCCGCAGATGCAGTAGGCAACTACCTCCGCATGGCTGAATCTACATGTATCGTGACCATGTATCGGTATTGCAGGGCGGTTGTTGTAGTGTTTGGGCCAAAGAATTTGAGACAACCAAATGAAGGTGACACTGCTAGGTTCATGGCACATAACGCGGCTAGAGGATTTTCTGGTATGCTTGGAAGCATCGACTGCATGCATTGGGGATGGAAGAATTGCCCATTCGCCTGGCAAGGAGTTTACAAGGGTCATGTTGGAGAGTGCAGTGTCGTGCTAGAGGCATTGGCTGACAAAGATTTGTGGATTTGGCATGCCTTCTTTGGTATGGCAGGAACTCACAATGACATCAACGTGCTGCAAGGTTCAACGATTTTTAACCGACTAACTGAAGGCGAATCTCCACCAGGCAACTATGAGATCAATGGCCATGGATATGACAAGGGGTATTATCTAGCAGATGACATCTACCCAAGATGGTCTACATTTGTCAAGACCATCTCCCAGCCTCAAGGTCAAAACCGGTCTCATTTTGCAGCAGAACAGGAGGGTGCCAGGAAGGATGTCGAGCGGGCATTTGGGGTGCTTCAAACTCGCTTTGCTATTGTCAGTTATCCTGCTCTAACTTGTCGAAAGAGTAGATGTGTGAGGTGATTATGACTTGTGTGATCTTGCACAACATGATCATCGAGAGTGAACGTGCTGATCCTCCGCAACATGATGACCATCCATACTATCATGTGGGTCCTCTTGGCCAGATTGATCATGAATATACGGATTTGACTGCGGACTTTACCACTTACCTCACAATTAACGCTGAAATTAAGAATGAAGGAGCACACGGGTAACTGTATAATGATTTAGTTGAGCATCCGTGGCACTCAAAAGGCCAAGCAGACGACCATCCTAATTGACTAACCAATTTATTTTAATTTGAATAATTGTATACCCTATTTGATTTTATGTATTCAGTTCTACATTGGGACATGTGAATTCAGACTTTCAACTGATTTTATTTCCCGCCGTTTATTTGAATTTGTCATCTGGGAGCGTATATTGGGAGCAACCGGTGGGCGCGCCGCTCCCAATAGGTGGCAACGGTTGCAGGCGCGCCCAATAGCGTCTGCCCGGCAACTTTGCCGGACGTTGTATTGGACACGCCGGTGAAGATGCTCTTGGTTACTCCAAAAACCAGCTGAATCCGATAGTGATAGCAGCAATGTCTGCTCCTCCTTCGAGGTTGCTGGCCTGTCAATCTGTGCTCACGTCGGCAGCAGCACACACAAAGCCACCATCACCACACCAATCATGGTGGATGTGCCCCAGACGCATACTGTAGGGGCCTAGGGAGGCAAGCCCAGCCTGCCTCCTTTGGTAGACGGCTCCGCTGTAGACGACGCCGTCGGATTATAGTTGCATGTTGTCACTTTGGATTTTGACTCCTTTACCCCTTCATCGAAAAATCTACTCCTTAATGGTGGATTTGTACAATAGACTTGGGAAGATTAGGCGGTCCAAATTTGTAGCTAAGAGTGTCCATTACCTTGTTAGTAAGGGTGTGTTTGGGACAGCTCCACTCCAAACCACTCCACTCCCCCAAGAAACTCTGGAGCATCCAAATGGTGTTGGCACACAAGGTAGCTTCACTTCAGATTAGAGGGAGGTTGTTCGTCCTGTACCATGTACTAATCAAATGCGTCAACCACCTATTGGAATCTACCATGTATGAATCATATACATCATGCGCAGCTCGACATCAACCATCTACCACAGCGATACATCAGAAACATGTTCAGCATGACGCGGTCAGAAACATCAGAAAAGGTAATCAGGAAATCATATGGGGAAGGAGCAGAAAACGATATGGAAGATGTCCAGCAGCGACCTCATCCTGGGCAATAAATCTGGATGGCGGACGTCCTCCTTGTGCAAGTGACTTGCGTCGGGGCCGACTTTCCTTGGTGCAGGCGGACGTACGTAGTAGACGGGAGACGGGGAGCGCGTCCCTGGGACAAGACGGGTCGCTTGCGTCGGGGACGGCGTGTCCCTGCTGATGGCGTGCGAGCGGCGGCGTGTCCCTGTTGGGCAGGACACGACGGCGAGATCCTTCTGCTGCACTCCGGGAGTGGAACAGCGGCGGAGGCGGGTTTTTTTTTCCGGCGGCGCCTCGAATTCGAGATGCGAAGTAGGGGCCGAGCGCAGAAGGGACGGATGGACGAGAGAATTTCGGAAGGCAAGGAAGCCCCGGTGGTCGCCGGAGAAGCTCTAGAGGGAAGGGGTCACGCCGGAGAGATGGGCGACCACGAGCCTGACTTGTCTGTCCATGGGGAAGAGAAGGGATCGAGGGGTGTGGAGATAGATTAGAAAATAACGGTTCGGCTGGGATGACTAATCAGTGGCATTGGTGGGTAAATACTCTACCAAAACGGTGAAGTGGAGCAGGTGAAGCACCTATTCGCTCGCTCCGGCAAAATACACTAGCGTCAGGTTTGCTTGCCCATGGGAAGCCCGGCCCGACCGGCCTGAAATTCCAGGGCCTGGGCCGACCTGGGCTTGTCCATGGGCCGGGCTTGGGCCTCAGATTTCGGCCCGGCGGTCGCGTGGGCCTGGGTCTGGGCTTTGCATATCGACGTTTTAAGTAGGAGGCCCGAAAGCTCGATGGGATTTTGCTGTTATGGATGGGCCTGGGCCTTAAATATAGGCCCGAAGGTCGGATGGGCCTGGATCTGGGATTTTGCCCGTGGGCTTTTTTAGGCCCGGCCCGAAGCCCGGCCTGACCCGACACATGGCCAGGTATAGGTTTGCTCCACTCCGACTGATAAGTGAAGTTGGCCCGTTTGGGGCAGCTTCACCTTCCAGTTGTGAATTGCTGGAGTAGAGTTGTCCCAAACACACCCTATGTACTCCCCCTCCGTCCACCCGCCCGGAAAAGAGTGTCAATCTAGATTTCGTTCTAAGTTAAATTGTCTTAACTTTGACAAAATTTATGCAAAAAGATACTACAATTTCTGACACCAAATAGTTAATTAAAAAAATATATTTCATGCCGAGTCCTATGCTCGGCAAGAATTAGTATCAAAATACGATTGTGCATACTGGCTCTTATGATCTTAAATGGGTTTTTCCGTTAGCAATTTTAGCTATGAGATTGGGGTGAAAAGCTCCTATGCTCAGCCAGAAAACAGTACGTCCCTAAGTATCATGTTTCCTTGACAAGTCAAATTTGTTTCAACTTGCAAGTTTGTTCATTTCACCCAATCACCATAAACAAGCAGACTCGTCCGGCCGACCTGACAAGCCCATTTTCAACTCAGCATCTATCGATAAGCTGCAAGACTGCAACACAAGGATTTTATATGAACCAGACCATATCATGTACGGAATAGACAGCAAATCTTGAAGGAGACATAAATAAAGCAAACCAGAGCCTTGGCAGAGCTAAGCGGACATTGGTATAACTAGGAAACATGTCCGTGCGTTGTAACGGGATTGAAAAAATAACAACTTTGTTAGATAAACATCAGCCCAAATTTTGATCAAAGTCAATTGACCGACGAATGATAAATCAATTTTTTTGTTGAAATTATGATAAATCAAATTGACAGAGTAGGAAAATGGCTCGAAGGGTAGGAATCCTGGCATTGATATTTAATTTTGCCCGGGTACGGCTCAGCGGTGTATCGTGGACCTCTATGAGTATATCTGTGAATGTTTATGTCATTGGAATCTGCTGCAACCTAGCCAATTATCGAGAATGGCAGCGGCCTTTTATTACTAATCCACTCAACCTAAGAAAGCACATGCCGTGATCAAAGTCACTGACCCGATGCATGGATCGAAATACATGCAAGGAAAAAGGAAATAAAAGCATAAGGTTGGAACAGAGAAAACTCACAAATAGCGCTAGGTCTAGAAATCATATAGTAGGCAAATCTGAATATGGCAATGTTGCTGCATATGGGCTCACTCAGGTCAGCTTCGTGTTGAATGGCCACTTCATACTCACGGCATATATACTGCACAACCTGTCCGTGCTGCTAATGACACCATCCTCTACGCCGTACAGCACACGATCGAGAGAAGAACGAGAGACAGAGGATGATAGGAAGGGGAGCTCAGCTCGCCCGCAGACGTCAGGGCAGGGAGGCAGTCCATCGCCTGCTGGATGCGGACGCCGGTGGAGAGCTCGTGCCTTGCGGGTGGCCGGTCTCGGAGAGAACCGGGCGTGCGGCCGGCTGGTGGTGCCGAAGGACGCGGGGCACCGGCACCCTAGGCGGCGGCCGCGATCTGACGCGGGCGAGGACAGGAAGGTCAAGGGAATGACGATTCGGGTCAGGCGAGAGACACTCGAAACGGTTTTTTACTTACGGGTGACATAAGTGGGTAATTATTGCACAACTCCAGGGGCAAAGCCGGTGACCTACCAAACCAAACAGCGGAAGCCTTATCGCTTTTATTATTAGGTAAAGATAAAGATACCCCAGATTTATGAAATATGTTTTTCACAAAATAGGAAGACCAGGATTGATTATTTTAAGCATATGTCATATGGGATAAGACAGATAAATACCCAGCCCAGCCAGCTCCCTATCCTTATCCGATCCCCTGCCATAGTCCATCCGCCCGCTGCCAGGGCCTTCTCGACAGTCGACACAAACCCGTTGCCTCTGCCGCATCAAGGATCGCCAAATCGCCATCACCACAAGTTGAATAGCAGCTACAGGAGCCTTGCGGGAGCCCCGGATGCACTGGTCTGAAGACCAAGGCCACGCTGTGATAGAGGCGCTGCATCAACATCCATTGGTTCGCCTCCTAGCTGGACCTGTAGTTTTTGCTTTCTATCAAGAAATTGAGTAGGTCTGGACGTATTCAGTACTAGCACATGGGTGTTCGGCTTTGGCCTTAGAAATACCTGGTTTTACTAGATCTAGCATTACTTTGGCTGAAGGTATTTATGTTCAAATCAAACAAAGCTATTGCGTACCAGAGACTTGAGCTCTATTAGATTCTGATGTTCTTTATTTACAGATCTGAGTACGTATTGATGCTACCAAGTTATAGTTCTTGACCCAACTTAATCCTAGCAGTTTTGCTCACTATGGCTTCCGATGGTTGTCTCATCTAGAATTTTGGAACACACACACAAGCCATAGAGAAGGCAGAAGCGTTAGCAGAGAATTTATATTTGAAGCCTGATCTGTTTGTAGATAGAAATATATGCTTATGTCCTGATGGTTAACTATGTAGTTCAATAAGAGCTGGGTACAATTTAGAAGTAACTATCATGCCGTGTCTAGTATTTGCTGAGAGTGATTTCATTAACAGGGTGAGGATTTCTGGTGTCGATAATAATTCTTCCCTTGAACGTCGAGGTTAAGGCAAGTGCATGACAAACCTCACCTCCTTATACTTGGTTGTGCTGTTTGTTGTGCTTCAAGTGTGTTGGTTCTTATTTGATGTTTCTTCAATCCAATATTCTTCTTCTAAACTCTATGGGTTGTAGTTTGGTAAATTCCGAGCCAATACTGTGGCAGGTCGGTAAATTCCGAGCCGACACGTTGGTAAATTCCGAGCCAACACTGCCTTCACATGATGATTAATTCCCCGTCACATGTGCTAAAACCCGCTGTGCAGTTTTTAGAAACATTGTATGATTCCGAGTGAAGTTCTAATGATGTTTAGTGATTACTGTCTTTATGGTTCATATTGTACTTGCTGAGTACTTCTGTACTCACCCTTGCATTTTTATTTGGGTTTTAGGTACTAAATAAGCGACATGCATGGGATATGGGCGCAGCACCTCTACATCATTTGGCACATCACAAATATCATACAATACGTAGTGGACACCTATAATTTTGTATCAGTTTCGACCGTTGTATATTCGTGTCTAAGGACTTGCTAATATTTTGTAAATCACATGGATGTGACTTTCAAGTTATAATATCGCTATCTATCCTCTTTTTAACAACTGCATGTCGTGGATTTCTGTATATTCAAGAAAAACTCGGTCAAAATTTCTAAAATACTCATTACTCCGTAGATCTTGTTATAGTGTGATAGCATCTCAGGTAGGGTTTATACATGGGGTGTTATAATTGGAAACCCATATTTGAAGCGAATCATCATGCTTGTTGTCTTCTTCATTTTTTTAAATCTGCTACGGCGGGCAGAAGCCAGCCTGAACCATTTTCATTTTCAATTAAACAAGAGGGGAACACAACGAAACAAAGGCTACAACATCTAACCCCAACACACATAAGAAGGGACAGCGAAAGACACAAAAGGCACCAGAAAGGAGCTACAACAAGCAGCCATCACCAAGAACTTAGCACCCATCACCACTAGGCACACAGAGAAGAACTGGAACTATCATTGTTGGATAAGTCGAAATAAGATCAGCCACTGAGAGATGAAGAGAACATCTAACCCCAACACACATAAGATCAAGGGACAGCGAAAGACACAAAAGGCACCAGAAAGGAGCTACAACAAGCAGCCATCACCAAGAACTTAGCACCCATCACCACTAGGCACACAGAGAAGAACTGGAACTATCATTGTTGGATAAGTCGAAATAAGATTAGCCACTGAGAAGATGAAGAGAAGAAGTTGCCAGATTGCATTGCGATCACTCTGCAGCTTGAAGAGCTAGGAGATCGCAGCCACCGTCAACCAAGTTGAGTCGGTTTGCCTAATTTTAGATGAAAGTAGGTTTGGGTTCATCAACCAAATGAAGGTGGCACTATCACTAATTTTTATCCACAGGGTTGATGCAATTCATGTGTTAAATACTTTCCTCTCATAAAAAATACTAATGGCTCTAGTGACTATGTATTTTCTTCGTATGTACTAAAAAAAAAGTGTCAACCTATGATTTTCATGTCATCACGAATTCTCGTGGTCTCTCCCTCTCCCTCTCTCTCTGAAATAGTTAATCAGATCATCAACCACTTGGAGTTTTCATCTATATATATGAATATACAAGAAGGACAACTTCATTCCTAGAGCGTATATACTGTACCTAAAAGAAAGATTATGATAATTCATTTTATTATCAATGTTATCTGGACTCTAATTTTTCTTATCCTGGCTCCAACAGTAAGAAAATGAAGAGCGTAAGTTCCAGAATCCTTATCAGGAAGCTGAAAATGGTTTATATTAACCTTTTATCACAACATTCTCTTTTATCTTTCTGAGAAAATTCTCTTTTATCGCTTGCACATATATTCTTGCAGTTTACCTAACTGGTTTGTTTCATTTGCACAAGGAAAAAGCATCGCTCGATACAAGTAATGTGAATGGGTGGCAATACCAAATCGTAAGACTCATGTGAGGAAGCCTGCGATAGGCCAAGGAATCATGATAGAGGTCAGGAAAATCATCAAGCGTAGATTCTCACAAAAACAATGCCATGAATGCGGCGCAGAAAAGCGTGCATGTCTATCTAGTATGTACAGGAGCACGTAGTATCCGACCTGCGCTCCGTGGAGCGCATACCGCTCCACCCGCAGGGAGACACTGGTGGGCCGGCCCACCCTCTCCACCTTCTCCTTCGTCTTCGTCCTCCTCTGCCTTCCATGATTCTCTACGCCTCTGTCGAATCCCCCACCTGCACCCCATAGCGCTAAAGGTCCTACCCGCCTCTCCCGGCAACACCGTGTCCTTGCCATCTCCGGCGAGGTCCTGGCCTCACCTCCGTCGGGGCACCGTGGCTAGCCGTGTCGTCGCCGTTGTTGGTGAGTACCCGGCCGGCCGGCCGGCCATCCCTCCAAAGCCCCCACTCCCACCCTAACCCTAACTCCGACGAACCACGAAACCCTAATCCTTGTTCGGCGAGCTCCCGCACCCACCTCCACCTGCGCCGACGTGGTGAGACGCGTCGTCGCCGACTACGGTGAGGTCCATTCCTCGCCTGGCCGGTGACGCCGCGAACAGCCACGCGTCCCCATCGGCGGTGAGTGCTACGTCTTCAGTCATCTTCCTCCTCTCACTCTCGCTGTGCACAATAAATTGGGCTAGCTAGGCCCATCCGCGAGAGGGGGTGTGCGGGAGCGAATGCGCTCCTATGCGGGAACTAGGATTTTCCCATGTATAAGGTAAGAGTGCTAGTGTGCTAGGTTATCTCACTAGTAGAAAAAGAACCTTTGGTCCAGAGCCCTGTACGCCATTAGTCCCGGTTTAGGCAAAAACCGGGTCCAATGCCAGGCATTGGTCCCGGTTCTTGCTGCCAGGGCCCTGGGAGGCATTGGTCCCGGTTCGGTTGGGGGCATTGGTCCCGGTTCTTGGCACGAACCGGGACCAAAGCTCCAGAGCCGGACCACGTGGCATGCCGCGGAGCTTTGGTCCCGGTTCGTGCCAAGAACCGGGACCAATATCCCTCCCCTGCCTATATATTTAACCCCCACCCCCCCTCTCTCCTCTGTTTTTTTTTCCTGGATTGGTGGGAAGTGGGGGTGCTAGTTTTTTTTCTCTTTGCCACGCACAAGATGTGTTCGATGAAATGCCCGACCCGCACCGAGGTTAGCAACTTTATCCTTTTCATCTGTAATTGATACAGAAATATTGCACGTGTCGATGTACGGTGGTCATTTCACTATTCAAGATGTTATTTTAATGGTATTTGATAAACTTAATTATATGATGCAGATGGATGCACGGATGCGATGGATGTACGGCGAACGACGCTGTTCCGAGTTTATTACAGGCCTGCATAAATTTCTCGATGTGGCAGAGGCAAACAAAGTGAATAATTTTATGCCTTGTCCATGTGAGAAGTGTCGGAACGTCAGGGAGTACTCTGACCCGAGAACCATTCAAGACCACGTGATTCGGAAAGGTTTCATGCCCAGTTATAATTGTTGGACCAAGCATGGAGAAAGAGGGGTTAGGATGGAAGACAATGAAGAAGAGGAGGATGATGACAGCTATCCTATGTTCCCTGAAGAATGCGGTGATACTGTAATGGAAGACGTTGAAGAAGAAGGAGGTGAACGTCGGGCATCAGATGAGCCCGCTGATGGTCTTGGTGGGGTCATTTCTGATGCAAAGCGAGAATGCGATACAGAAAAGGAGAAGCTAAAGTTGGAGGCCATGCTTGAGGATAACAGAAAGTTGCTGTACCCAAACTGCGAAGATGGCAGCACAAAGCTCGGTACCACACTGGAACTGCTGAAATGGAAGGCAGAGACTGGTTGTTCTGACAAGAGATTTGAGAAGTTACTGAAAATAATGAAGCCGAAGCTTCCAAAGGATAACGAATTGCCCGAGACTACATACGAAGCAAAGAAGGCTATCTGCCCTCTAGGATTAGATGTGCAGAAGATACATGCATGCATTAATGACTGCATCCTGTACCGCGGTGAGTACGAGAATATGGATAAATGCCCGGTATGCAATGCACTGCGGTACAAGATCAGACAAGATGACCCTGGTGATGTTGAGGGCGATGACGAGCCCCCCCGGAAGAGGGTTCCTGCTAAGGTGATGTGGTATGCTCCTATAATACCACGGTTGAAACGTCTGTTCAGAAACAAAGAGCATGCCAGGTTGTTGCGATGGCACAAAGAAGAGCGTAAGAAAGACGGGAAGTTGAGACACCCCGCCAATGGGTCCCAGTGGAGAAAAATCGACAGAGAGTTCCTGACATTTTCAGATGACGCAAGGAACTTAAGATTTGGTCTAAGTACAGATGGCTTTAATCCTTTTGGGGAGCAGAGCTCCAGTCATAGCACTTGGCCCGTGACTCTATGTATCTACAACCTTCCTCCTTGGTTGTGCATGAAGCGGAAGTTCATTATGATGCCAGTGCTCATCCAAGGCCCGAAGCAACCCGGCAACGACATTGATGTGTACCTAAGGCCATTAGTTGATGAACTTTTGCAGTTGTGGTCCGAACCAGGTGTACGTGTGTGGGATGAGCACAAACAACAGGAATTTGACCTACGAGCGTTGCTGTTCGTAACCATCAATGATTGGCCTGCTCTTAGTAACATTTCAGGACAGTCAAACAAGGGATACAATGCATGCACGCACTGTTTAGATAAGACTGAAAGTATACATTTGGGAAAGAAGAATGTGTACCTGGGGCATCGTCGATTTCTTCCGAACGGTCATGCCGTAAGAAAGCCCGGCAAGCATTTCAACGGTGAGGCAGATCGCCGGAAGAAGCCTAACCTTTGGAAAGGGTCCTGGCAGTCTATCTGTTCCGAATGACGCTGACAACCACGTACCCATATGGAAGAAGTGCTCTATATTCTGGGAGCTACCCTATTGGAAAGTCCTAGAGGTCCGGTCTTCAATCGACGTGATGCACGTGACGAAGAATTTTTGCGTGAACCTGCTAGGCTTCCTGGGCGTGTATGGGAAGACAAAAGATACACCGGAAGCACGGGCAGACCAGCAACGTATGAAAGACCCATACAACAAGCAGACGGATAAAGGGCGTCAATACTTAAGCAGCTACGCTCTTACCAAAGCAGAGAAGGAAATCTTTTTTGAATGCCTGAGCAGTATCAAGGTCCCGGCGGGCTTCTCGTCAAATATAAAGGGAATAATAAATATGGCAAAGAAAAAATTCCAGAACCTGAAGTCTCATGATTGCCACGTGATTATGACGCAGTTACTTCCGGTTGCATTGAGGGGGCTTCTACCGGAAAATGTTCGAGTACCCATTGTGAAGCTATGTGCATTTCTCAATGCAATATCTCAGAAGGTCATCGATCCAGTAACTCTACCAAGTTTACAGAAGGCTGTGGTCCAATGTCTTGTCAGCTTCGAGTTGGTGTTCCCCCCATCATTCTTCAATATTATGACGCATCTCCTGGTTCACCTAGTCGACGAGATTGCCATTCTCGGTCCTGTATTTCTACACAATATGTTCCCCTTCGAGAGGTTCATGGGAGTCTTGAAGAAATATGTTCATAACCGTGCTAGGCCAGAAGGAAGCATCTCAAGGGGCTATGGAACAGAAGAGGTCATTGAGTTCTGTGTTGACTTTATTCCTGACCTTAAGCCGATTGGTGTTCCTGAATCGCGGCATGAGGGGAGACTGAGCGGAAAAGACACGCTAGGAAAGAAAGCACTGATATGTAGGGACGAGCATTCTTTAACTCAAGCACACTACACAGTTCTACAAAGTTCCACCTTCGTGGCTCCGTATATCGAGGAACACAAGAATTATGTACGCTCCAAGAACCCGGGGAAGGATGACTCCTGGATTATAGAAAAACACATGGAGACCTTCGGCAGTTGGTTGCGATTACAGCTCATGAATGACACCACTGTCGGAGATCAGCTCTACTTGTTGGCCGCGTCACCATCTTCGACTGTATTGAATTTCCAAGGGTACGAGATAAATGAGAATACATTTTACACGATCGACCAAGATAAAAAGAGCACCAACCAGAATAGTGGTGTCCGCTTTGATGCAACAAACGACGATGGGCAAAAGGACACATACTATGGTCGCATAGAGGAGATATGGGAACTTGACTATGGACCTACTTTTAAGGTCCCTTTGTTTCGGTACAGTTGGGTCAACATGAATGGAGAAGGGATAAAGGTAGACCAGATGTACAGGATGACAACAGTGGATCTCAAGAATCTTGGTTGTTACAAGAACGAACCATTCGTCCTAGCCAATGATGTGGCTCAGGTTTTCTATGTGAAGGACATGTCCTCCAGACCGAAAAAAAGAAAAAACAAGCAAACGAATACATCAGACAATGAGCCAAAGCGTCACGTAGTTCTTTCAGGGAAAAGAAACATCGTGGGAGTCGAGGACAAGACAGACATGTCAGCAGATTATGATAAGTTTGATGAAATTTCGCCCTTCACAGTGAGAATTGACCCAAGCATCCCGTTAAATAATGAAGATGCTCCATGGTTACGGCCGAAGCGATCATACGCGAAGAAGGGTTCATGACTTTTATGTAAATCAATGTAATGTATTAAACCATAATACATAGCTCGGGTCCATTTTTATTTAACCATTATACATCATGAACTTTATGTGGTGAAAACTGTTATACACCCCTGGCGTATCCAACATAAACACATAGAGATTGAGGTGGGGAATTTGATCAAACACCTAGGTAGGGGAGGGAGAGGGCAGCACCCTGGGTAGGGGACGGAGGGCGGTGTGGAGCAAAACACACGGTTTCCCCGTCATACAGCCCTACGGTGCCTCGTGAGTGACTGCATATCAAATGCACCGTAGGGCTGTATGACGGGAATCCGAATGCTTTGTATACTGCAAATCATCGCGTGGTCGTGAGACGACAAATCGGCCTTCGATCCACAGCGGCAAGACGTCTCTGATGATCTACGACCGTCTCAAAAAGTGTTGGGAATGTCGCAGATCATCAGAGCGCCTTGCCGCTGCTTGGATCGGACCGAGGGGCATGGCTACCACTTCCACCACCACCACCACTCCCACCTCCTCGGCAATTCATCATTGCGTCACCCTAATCCAGTGGCTGGATTCAACCTACCTGAGGGCTTGTGTTTCCAACAGCGTCGTTGTGTTGTCATTGTTCACCGTCCTGCAGGAGGTGGCTCCAATGGCTGGCCGGTGAACAAGGACGAACACAATAATGCCAGGGAACATGCCAGCAGGTAGGCTAAATCCAGCCATTGGATTCGGTGGCGAAGGTAGACGCTCGTTGTGTGCCGTTCGCTGCAGGGACGCCGCTATTTATAGGCGATTAGAAAGTGTACCTGTGGATGAGGTGGGAGTTGTGGTGCTGGTGGGAGTGCTGATCCAACGGCTCACTAAGCCCTCAAAAGAAACACACCCCTGATCCAACGGCTCTGAAGCGTTCGAAAGAAACACACGATCCGTGTGATTCTTTAGTCCCGGTTGGTGTTACCAACCGGGACTAGTTAAAAAAATCCAACGGCTCACAAGCCCTCAAAAGAAACACACCCCTGATCCAACGGCTCACAAGCGTTTGAAAGAAACACACGATCCGTGTGATTCTTTAGTCCCGGTTGTTCCGGTTGGTGTTACCAACCGGGACTAAAGGCGGGCTTAGAAAAACCATATCTATTTGTATGTGAGACATATTCATATTTATGTTCGTCTGAACGAGACATATTATTATCTATGTACGAGACATATTATTATCTATGTACGAGACATATTATAATTGATACGAAACATCCCACATTGAATCGATAAATTAATGTAACATACAACTAGAGATCTACGTTACAACTTCACTAGTTCTAAATACTGGATAGAACAAATTAAGGTACAACTGCAAATTACGATACAACACAAGTAAAACAAAGACTCTACCTATCTCCCATCGATGCAGCCTGCACCATCCGCCGTGTTGCCACCCTTGCCCTTTGACGAAGATTCTGCCTTCTTGCCTTTGCCCTTGGACGAAGATTCAGCCTTCTTGCCATTACCCTTGCTCGATGCTTCAGCCTTCTTCTCCTTGCCTTTGCTCAGTGCTTCAACCCTCCTTTCCTTTGACGACGGCATGAAATTGTCGTCATCATCGCTGTCAACTACCCAGAGACATGAACGACCGTACGAAGCACGGTCAGCTTCAGTTCGGTAGAACGGACTATTCGTAACCTTCCTGTCAAACTTATCTGCAAGCCTGCGCATTTCTGCACGAATTTGGAGCGGGGTCCTATACGGAAACCCATCGCGGCATAGCTTCGCCCCAAGCAAAGCGAGATGACTCTCAGTGTGCAAAATTTCTTCAATTGGAACTACCCTACCATCTACCTTCAAATTGCTCGAAAGCCTTGCGAGATGCTCGGATGCGGAAATGTGAAACCCGGACACACACTTCTCGCAAGGACCAATACACACCATGCTTGCGCTCAAGTGAGTATCATGCCTACCTTCGACTGGATTTTATAGAACAACCGGCAGGAAATAATTGGGCGGGAAACGGTGGCGCGAAAAAAATGTGCGGGAAAAGGTGGCGGGAAGAAATTTGGCATAAGACGGTGGCGGGAAAAAATTAGGCGGACAAAACTGTGACAAATTTTGGCGGGAAGAAATTGCGCGGGAAAAAGTTCTGCATTAATAATTATTCTTACATAGTATAAATATAGGTTCACTGAAATTGTTCTGCATTTACTTCTGCTTGCCATGGGATTTTACAACACCAAAAATAGAATTAACTGAATTAATAATTATTATTACTTAATCATAAATCTTACTTAATCATTTTTGATCGATTTATACATATTATTAGTCGAGTTTCGACTTACGGATTTAAAGATATGAATTTATCCATATTAAAATTATTTTTATAGTTAGAATAATTATTTTAGAAAACAGAAAATGGTTTTGGATTATTTATTCAAATTTAAAAACTTTTCATGTTGAAAGTTTTGTCAAGTCAAAATATGCAATAAAGTTAATGCATTTTTAATTGAAAATGGCAAAATGGTTAATAGTTTGTATAGTTAGAATAATTATTTTAGAAAACAGAAAATGGTTTTGGATTATTTATTCAAATTTAAAAACTTTTCATGTTGAAAGTCTTTTCAGATTCAAAACCATTTGAAATTCATATCCAAACACCTAAATAAGAAAAAAAAGGCGGGAACAAAATTTCAGAACTGAAAAGTTCGAAATAATTTTGAAAAAGGACTCTTTGGTCCCGGTTTATACCAAGAACCGGGACCAAAGAGTCCGTGGACGCGCGCGCGGGATCTGCATTAACTGCAGGGGTCATTGGTCCCGGTTGCTGGCAAGAACCGGGACCAAAGAGGCATTGGTCCCGGTTCTTGCGAGAAACCGGGACCAATGACCCCTCCTACTTTAACTCCTTCCCCTTCTTCCCCGATTCATTTCGCAGAAACGCCTAAGGACTGCAGCGACGCAGGAGGACCCTGCAGCGACGCCGGAGCGAATTCACGCCGTCAGGCTGCCCCGCCGCCGACCCACGCCGCCACCGTCGACGCCCGTGCCGCACGCGCCGCGTCGCCCGCACGCCGGCCGCCCGTGCCGCACGTCGCCGGCCTCCACGCGTGCCCGTGCCGCACGTCGCCGGCCTCCACGCGTGCCCATGCACTCGCCGCCGCCGTCCGCCGCACCTCCAGGCCCCTAGGTGAGCCATTGCCGCTGGCCACCGTCTCTGGCTCGGCGGCGCCGCCGGAAACATCCGCCGGAGCACTTTCGTTCGTGGAAAAAAATGTTAGTGTTAGGATTTTTTTTTGTATAGGAAATGTTAGTGTTAGGATTTTTTTGTTTTGTATAGGAAAATGTTAGTGTTAGGAAAAAAAAATTTGTTAGGAAAATGTTAGTGTTAGGATTTTTTTTGTATAGGAAATGTTAGTGTTAGGATTTTTTTGTTTTGTATAGAAAATTTTGTATAGGATTTTTTTGTATAGGAAAATTTTGATTTGTATAGGAAATAGCATTTTAGGTTAGTGTTAGGATTTTTTTTGTAGAAATAGCATTTTAGGTTAGTGTTAGAATTTTATTGTATAGGAAATAGCATTTTAGGTTAGTGTTAGGATTTTTTTAATAGGAAATTACAAATATGTTTGAATCCAAATTTAGATTGTAGTTCATTTAGATTGTAATCCAAATTTGAATGTTCAAATATGTTTGCATTATATATTTTAGAGTATCTCCAATTAAGAAATAGAGCTTGTTTACGGGTTTACGATACGAGTTTACGGGTTTACGATACGAGTTTACGGGTTTACGATACGAGTTTACGAGTTTACGGGTTTACGATACGAGTTTACGAGTTTACGGGTTTACGATACGAGTTTACGGGTTTACGATACGAGTTTACGAGTTTACGGGTTTACGATACGAGTTAACGAGTTTACGGATTTACGATACGAGTTTACGAGTTTACGGGTTTACGGGTTTACGATATGAGTTTACTAGTTTACGGGTTTACGAGGAACAAAGTTACCCAACTAAAATTTTGTGCATTGTTCTTAATTTGCAGAAACTATGGAACGAGACGAAATAAAGGAAAACATACTCCAGGATATAATCCGCGGGCCGGAAGATATAATCCACGGGCCGGAAGATATAATCCACGGGCCGGAAGATATCGTCGATGTCACCACGGAGTTTTTGAACAACTCCGGTGAGGGAGATGAGTCTCTCAACCGAAGAGACGGCTCCGGTGAGGTAGAACCCGACGGCCGGGGTGAGGGAGAAGTCGGCGAGGGAGAAGCCGACGAGGGAGAAGCCGAAGGCTCCGGTGGAACATTAAATGTTGCAAACTCCGGCGAGGTGCATATACATATATTAATGAAGCCGAAGATTGTATTAATTAAGCCTCTGCTGTCTATATACATATATTAACGCTCTTTCTTCTTTTAGCCCTCCGGATCGAGCAAATCTTCTGTAAGGACAAAACGAGGCCCAGCCAAAAAGTTGGGCGACCAAGAAAGGTATAGGATCGAAAGAGTCGCTGAAGACGGCACACCGACTGCTCCCCCTGATGTTGCACAAAAAATGGTAAAGCAATGCGGAGTTCTTGTTAGGGACTTCATCCCGATCACCGTTCGAGAATGGCATCAGCCAAAGGAGAAAGGACAGCTATATGTCAGCGATAAGGGCAAAGAAAGACTTTGGAGAAAGCTCATGGTTAATTTCACCCTGCCGGCGCCAGAGGTGGATTCAGATGAGGAGGATCCAGATGAGGCAGAAAAGATTGCCCGGAAAACATGGAGCAAAAAGTCAAGGACTGGGCACTTAAGAAGATGGGAGCTATTCAAGAACTGGAAGAAAAGATTGAACAACCTGTTTGTCAAGAAAAATAAGACTCCAGACTTCGATAAAGGGTATGAGAAGATAAAGGACGACTGGGAAGAATTTGTGGCGTACAAGAAATCGGAGGAAGCTCTGGAAAATCTGCAAAAAATGCGGCAAATGCTGCTCTAAAGATGTACCACCATACTATGGGGCCTGGTGGCTACGCCCATAACATCCCTAAGTGGGAGAAACTTGAGGCGGAGTATCTGGCTAAAGGGATCACTCCAGAGCCACATACATGGACCGAACGGGCAAGAAATTGGTTTTACGGGCATGGGGGCACGTTGGACGCAGAAGGGAAGTGCATATATAACAGACGACACAAAGATAATCC
This sequence comes from Poa pratensis, assembly GCA_947311845.1. Taxonomy (NCBI): domain Eukaryota; kingdom Viridiplantae; phylum Streptophyta; class Magnoliopsida; order Poales; family Poaceae; genus Poa; species Poa pratensis. Next base: position 5,634,881 of record CAMZMU010000084.1, read on the forward strand.
CCTACTACCCATCGAAGATATTAGAAATGCATTCAAGGATGTTGAAGAGGGACGGTTCATTCCCGATAGAGAGGATGACGAGCTCACACGCGCCCTTGGGAATGAGGAACACGACGGACGAACACGAGGCGTGATAGGCTCCAAGCCCAAGACAATTGCGATTCCCGAGCACAGGAAGAAATTTCCTGATAGAAGCCATCAGAGGAGAAAGGAAAGGGAGGCAATGGAAGCACGCGCTGCTGCAGACCGGCTGCGTAATATAGAAGAAGAATTAAAGCTGCACAAGGAACAAATTACCGCACTTAGCCAGCAAGGTACTAGCGGCCAATCTCAGCGGCACATGGTAGAAGCTGCATGCGATGGTACCGGTGCCCATCGAATCGGAAAAGCAGCGTGGCTTCCACGGAGCTCCAGGATGGTAATGATGATGCAGTGGCTCCTCTTCGTCGCTACCCAGTGGATGATATCACGAGAGCACGCCTTGTGAGCTGCATCTGAAAGTTTATAACTTATCCATGAAGGTGGCGGTCGGCTATGCCCTACCAATTGGACCTAATCCAACTTACCATTTTGCTCCGGTTCCAAATGGCTACGCTGTTGTCGGGGTGGATGCAGTGATGAAAGATTTTGAGGAGCTGAAGCTGCACCACCCTGCAGGTGAAGATGGGGAGGTGCTTGAACTTGGAGAAGCCAAGAAAGCGCCCATTCTATGGCCAAAGGAATTCATCGTGCTTCCGAACTGGCAGCCAAGGCCATCGACTCCTCAGCATTCTCCAGCGCAGCCGTCCTCTTCACCGCCTCAGCATTCTCCAGCGCAGCCGTCCTCTTCACCGCCTCAGCATTCTCCAGCGCAGCCGTCTCCGCCGCCGCGTCACCAGTCTCCAGCGCAGCCGTCTCCACCGCCGCGTCCCAAAAATCAGTGCAGCCGTCTCACCAGAAGAAACGGACCAACGCCGCTCCCTCGCTCCGCACTCAGAAGAGAGGTCGCACTCAGAAGATAGTCGACATCCCGTCGGTTCCTCCCAAGAGACCTTATGACAGGACTGAAGCGGAAAACGCCGAGGTAGTGGCTGCCTACAATAAGGCTTTTTTTGCACCAAAAAAGCCCGAGCCAAAGATGGTATATGATGAAAAAACCAAAAAGTGGGCTAAGTCCTTCCTTGAGGCCATCCCAGATATCGATGAATCTGCCATCTGACTATGGTCGTGAACTTAAGAGGCTAGCACGTGCCCAGTCTGAGCAGAACAAGGGAAGAAGTGCAAAAAGCGGGAAACAAATTGCCCAGCTCGGACAGCAAAAAATCAATCGGTCCCCCGCTCATAGTGTGTTCCGATGTCGACAAGGACTTCAAGCCGCTATGGATCAGGACCTGGAATTATTGGACCCCAGAGCCGGCTGCTGCTAAAGAACTTGGTATCACTGTATCGCAGGCCAAGGAAAATGCTACCGCCTGGGTATGAGCCTTGGTCAACTTTTAGGCTATGAAATGCGCCAATGTTAGAGATGGCACGGAAATATGTCCAAGGGGAGCCTATGGTCAGTAATGTGGAGCTCGCGGGTCTATCAACACATATGCGAAATCTGCATACCTGGTACCTGGTGCACACATCAAAGAAGGGCGCGAAAGAGTGGTTTCCGGTGGACGTTAGAGTGGACATTTCTTCAAACCTTACATTATACAGGTTCAACTGACTGAACTGTTCCAGTTATTCCAAAAGCGCGACCTCGACAAATCTATCCTCTCTTGCTATTGTCTGTAAGTGATTTATTTTCGTAATTAAGTCTCTAGCTCAGCTCGTTCATTGCCTGTATTATATTATCCTGACTATATATATATATTTTGTACGCTATTATGCAGAATGAAGATGCTGGAATGCAAAAGAACTCGAGTTTTTGAGGTTGGGTTCGTTGACCCATATATCGTGAATTCATATACTTTAGTCAATCCCCAAAGACGTGGAGAATGACCTGACCACCTTTTTAACCATGCAACATTTCTGTACGGAAATACTATTTCCTTACAACTTCAGGTGAGTGTTTCTGTCTTGTACATATTTTTATTTGGCTTTCTCGATGTTAAGTGTAATTGATGAGCTATGCATGTCTGCTTTATGTAAACGTCCGCAGGTCCACTGGATTCTGCTAAGCATTCAACCTGACAAGTCCATAGTTGAAGTCCAGACTCATTAAGTTGGGACCAAGCGTTGTGGTCCGACATGAAAGAAATGCTCAACAAGTAATTTCAATCATTATCGCATTATATCGCCCTCTTTCGTTCGTTCCCTGATGTCAAGTAATTAATAACTCCTTTGTTCATGTTCTTTGCCAAAGCAGGTGTTGGAAAATTTTCAAACAGAAGGTAGAAGGTCCATTCAAAGATGAGCTAACTTTTAAATCGGTGACATGTCCGCAGCAGCCACCGGGGAGTAATTTATGTGGATTCTACGTTTGCGAGTTCATTCGCGAGTTGACCACTGAGCGGAAAACAATTCATTTCACGACATGCGGGAGACGCTCGACCCAAAACTGCGCGTAGGAGCAATTCAAGAGGAATTGGCGGGATTCCTGCTTAGGGAGGTCATCGATGAAAAGGGAGAACATTATGCTTCGGACGATGAACAAAATATGCATTGATGGCTTGATCTATCTCCATGTAATTAAATAGTTGTATTCTCGCAAGAGATCGAATATTAATTATGTATGCATCAATGTGTACTGTGTATATAGTAGAGCGTATAACATGCGTACGGAAACGATGGAGAGCACGTCGGCGATGCGAAGAAGGGGGAGACGACGGAGGCACCGGCGAGAGGGAGAGGGGGCACCGGCGAGAGGGAGAGGGGGCACCGGCGAGAGGGGTCACCGGCGAGAGGGAGAGGGGGCACCGGCGAGAGGGAGAGGGGGCACCGGCGAGAGGGGGCACCGGCGAGAGGGGTCACCGGCGAGAGGGAGAGGGGCACCGGCGAGAGGGAGAGGGGGCACCGGCGAGAGGGGTCACCGGCGAGAGGGAGAGGGGGCACCGGCGAGAGGGAGAGGGGGCACCCTAAACCCTAAATACCAAAAAAAAAAGTCACACATTGGTCCCGGTTCGTATTAAGAACCGGGACCAATGATCCTCCCCCAGGCCCAGCCTGACCTGGCCACGTGGCCACCCATTGGTCCCGGTTCTTGGGCCAACCGGGACCAGCATTGGTCCCGATTGGCCAGTCCCGGTTGGGCAACCGGGACTGATGGCCCAACCGAACCGGGACCATAGGTGGTTTTTCCACTAGTGTCTCGATCGATAGACTGAAGCCAGCCTCAGTTACTATCCTCTTCTGTTCTCCAAAACAACCAAGCTAAACGGGTTGAGCCAAGCCTTAGCACATAGGTTTCTTAAATTGTGTCGATGTAGGTTTCTTGATCTGTAGGCTGCAACACTTAGCACATAGACGAAGGAGAAGATTGCTCGCTCATTCCTTGTGTCCCCTTCACATCTCCTGATCTTCTCACTGCAGACCACTCTCTATCAGATCAATGAAGTTTTGAGGAAGAAGGGCAGAATTGGAGATCTCATATGTGCAGGTTGAGGAATCAAAGCAGGGCTATTTAACAGTGAATCAAATTGAGGAACTAGATTAGGGGATTGAGGAACTTGATGCCTTAAACATTATGGGGAATGAGGATGAAAAGAGAGATGATTGGGGAGCCAAATAGCGCCGTATGTTTCCATTAATGGCTGAAGACGAGCACAGAGGAGATCGATGGGGTGCTGCGAAGCTTAGATCGATTGATTTTCTATCTACCGATCCATTCTTTTGGGTTCGTGCTAGCAGTACAGTGGGCTTGGGCTTTTTTTTAGTGGACCTGATACGTAAATATCCTATACTGGACTATTACTTGGGCTGGGGCCCCTAACTCCCTGGGCCCCGGGGCGGGCGCCCCGTTGCCCGGCCTATGGGCCGGGCCTGCTCATCGTCCTTCTTAGCTTTGGCTTGTCGATCATCTTGACGTTTAGGGATCATAGCTGTAAGAAAATGATGCACTTGAAGATGTAATCAGCAGGGTAGTTAATGACTTTGCGCTCAACAACTAACTTGCTGCGAATACACCAAAGCGCCCAAGATTGAGTAGTAAACATGATCCACATCACCCGACGAAGCTGGCCCAAAAGCGAATCAAGAATAGTAAAGAACTAAGCAAAATTAGCCGGGCAGAATTAAGATGGTGTGGGCAGTTGGACGTACTGAACTATTTAAATGGCTCAATGAATAAAGATTAGGTAAAAAAATCAACCTATCAAAAGACAAGTGGTATTTAACAATATGTTGTATATAATGCACATGTAGGATGGTTTGGAGTTGAAAAAGCGATTTTTGGAGCATATTCTGAAGTATCAAGATAATGAGACGAAAGACACTATTCCTTCCTTGTAACAAGGAATTATCAATCGCATAAAGAGATGGATCTTCATGAAATAAGATAGTGGATGATGTTATGTTATTTCAAATTTGGTTTTTAATTATCGCTTTGAATTGGTGTTAAATTGTAATATTTCTACAAATTGAAACTACTATTTTGTGCTTTGTGGATTTTAAATGATGCAAAGTGTATGCATTCTATGTCATGATCGTTATACGTTTGAAATTATTGCTCCTGTAATAAGGCCACACTAAACTAGAAATAACGTTTATATTTTAAAGACGTGTATTGCATTTGTACGGCTACTACGGCTACTAGTTCATATATAATCCAAGGGCAGAACTGTCGGTTCCTCGTAAAAAAAAAAGAAACAACGTAAAACATTCAAATGTCACGTCTTGGGCAACAAACGCGGTCACGACTCCCCATGATGAGGGCCAAGGATGGAGGGACGTGTCCTATCAGGTTTCTACTTGTGTTTAAGTTAATTTGTGAATTCATCATAGCTAGCAGGCTGCCTGCCGTTGGATATATTCCTTTTTTTTTTTTTTTTGAGGATGGATCCGATACAAATAACAGGAGGCTCAGCACTTTACAAGTAGGTCCCCACAGAAACACGAAATTACAAAGGAACCCAAGAAAAGTGCGAAAACCACCCTAAGCCACCAGAGAAGATCTTTGCAAGATTCAGATATATATTCCTCCAATTAAGTTCCTGGATTGCTATACGTATCGGATACCTAAGGCCACTATTTGTTGGGCGGCTAGTACGCGACGTACTACTCGTGAGTCTTGATCGATCCAAACAATATCAGATGTCGACACAGACGACAGCCGGCGATGGCGGCGAGTCAGCGGCCGGGTGGTCGGAGCTCCCCGGCGACCTCCTCGACATGGTCCGCTCCAGGATCGTTTGCCCGCACGACCGCGTTCGCTCCGCCGCTGTCTGTAGGTCATGGCGTGCCGCCGCCTCGCGGCAACCGGCGCCGGCCCTCGCACCGGTGCTGTTCCTCTCGTTATACAACGTCCGCAAACAGATCGACAATCAATACCTGTGCGGCCCTGACGGTAGTTGGGCCTTCCGTGCCCCAAGCAAGGCGGCTAAGAAGCGTTTCGTCGGTTCTCACGACGGTGGCTGGATTGCTTTGGTGAAGGATTACCACCTCATGATAATTAATCTTTTTTCTGGTGCCGAGGTGGCGCTCTCAAAGGAGCAAAGTAACATCAACTCGGTATGTTCTTTAGGCCACCTCCAGAAAATCATCTTCACTCGAAACCCCACCTCCTCGAACGGCTGTATCCTCGGCGCCATCATACATGGACGACCCTACATCACGCAATGCGGAGTTGGCTGCCAGGATGGTAGGTGGACAACAAGCAGTGGCGGACCCAGAAACTTCCGGAAGCCCGGGCAAACAATCAAAAATCGCTAAATTTTCAGCAAAAATCACTACAAAAAATCAAAAAATACAAGCGCGCACCGCCGGCAAGCCCGGGCGGCCGCCCGGGCATAGGGGCGGCTGGATCCGCCCCTGACAACAAGTCGCTGGGATGGGGAGCGGATCAAGGATATTGCCTTTTGCGATGGTGAGCTATATGATCTAACACGCGATAGTGAGGTACTAATCAAGTTTGTAATCGGGAACGAAAAAGGTAGCACTTCAGTGATGTTCACGGCCATCCATCGACTATGGATCCAAAGGCGTAATGGCCCCTCTAAGGATGATCACATAATCGTGTATGTTAGCTACATCTTCAAGTTACATGGAAAGTTGACGATGGCAGTAAGGACCCGATGGCTGCCCCACCTTGATCCTTTCTTCAAGATCTTCAAACTTGTTGACGCTGATGCTGGTGAGGAATACAAGCATAAGTGGGCAGAGGTAATGAGTTTGGACGACTATGCCTTATTCATTGGGTCAATAGAGTCTAAGCCGGTGCATGTGCCTATGAGTGCCGAGCACCGCGGCCTAGAGAGAAACCACATCTATTACATTGAATATCCGTCCTCATGGAGGGTAGGCAAGTTACCTGATGATGTGGTGTATTCAGTAACATCGGATGATGGTAATGATTTCGCCATGTACTGTAAGAAAGACCAAAGTTGTAGAGATGGCATGGAAAGAACAGGATACTACGTGAGGGACTGCAGGAATTATGCAATGTGGGTTAACCCACCGAATTTGTAGCTGACATATATTACTTTATAGCTCGTGAATGTAGGACCTAACCTCCATGTGGGTTCATCCACCACATGGTATGATTTTTCAATCAATATATGCATGACTTGAAAAAAATTAGCGGATTTTAAACATCTTCGAAAATGTCTTGGAATGTTTTGTGTCCCGATTTTTTCTACTTCACACCGTTAAAAGTCTGGGATCTTAGCAGCAAGAGAAAAATGCATCGGTCACCATTGAACTTGTCCCTATAATTCAATTTCATCATTGTACTTTGGGAGTGTCAATTTACGGTCATCAAAGACATTTTTGAGGTCCAATCTCCCGTTTTTATCCAGTGTATGTACATATGCGATAACGTTGCAGGGTTTAACAAGTCAAACCGATGATTTGAATGAGACCCAATTGAAGGAGGGGTTTTTCATAAAAACACCAACAACTACGTGCCCACTATCTGTACGACAAAAAACCCCGCCCAACGACCCCAACCAGCAGGAGCACGCCTCCGCCATCCCGCCACGTGAGCCACCCCATCTCCTCCTTTGTATTCCCGTTCATAGACGTCGTGTCCTCGTCCGGCCTGCAGTAAGTTCAAGGATGTCGTGTCATTGTTCCCAGACCAGGGCGAGGGCCAACTCTGCATGGTACATAAAGCAGAGGGAGCCATGCGTGCTTGAAACTTCCGACTCAGCCATTTCAGTGGACCCTGACCATGTAGGGCACACGGGAGACCGAAACCAGCCACTCCTTCACGCACGGAGAAGACCGGAAGAAGTTTCGAATACTTCCCATTCAACACTGACAAACCTATCACTACTTCACTCACCCCGTCCCTTTCTCTCTCCACGTCCGATCGAGCGGAGCGGACGATGCATCCTTTGCTCCTCCGGCGCCAGCGCCGATGAACCCACCAACCAACTTCATGCAAATCACACCTCAAGAATATATGGTACTTAGACTCGTTGTTGAATGATGGGCATCCTAGCATTTTATTATAATGGATTTACGTTGTACAACCAAAGTTTTACTAATCTCAGAATGCTATTGGTATTCTATTTAGCTTGTTCAGTATGAAATAAGTTTCCTATTTACAGGATGATTTGTTCTTGATAACTTCGAATGCCATATGCTAGTTTTCTGATTTATATTCGGATGATTATGTAAATCCATGAGTTGTGCGTATGTAATATTCACGTGTCATATAGTAGTTTTCAATCAATATATGCCTGATTTGAAAAAAATAGCGGATTTTTTAACATGTTTGAAAATGTCTTGGAATGTTTTGTGTTCCTTTTTTCTACTTCACACCCTTAAAAGTCGGGGATCTTAGCTTCTGCAAGAGTAAAATGCATCAGTCAGCATTGAACTTGTCCCTATAATTAAATTTCATCATTGTAATCTGGGAGTATCGATTTACGGTGCTCAAAGACGTTTTGGAGCCCAATCTATGGCCACAGTATACGGTGTATGTACATCAACAGAGGTAAACGGGGTGACCCCAAGGGGCTCTCTCCTTCGTTTGGATTTTCGACCGTCAGATGGAGGACTTACCGCGCGATCTGGAGCGTCCGTTTTGCGGTAGCAGCTCCTTTCGAGCCTCTTCTTTCCTGCGCCGTCGTGGTGTGCGTTTCTTGCCCATGGTCTGCTCAGATCGACCGATGTTCTCAGCGGGTCGGCCGCCGTTTTGTGGCCCTTTTTTCTCGTTTGGTCCACCTGCCAGCCGGTGTTTTTGCCTTCGCGTCTGGTTCTGGTTTTAGACCGTCGTCTGTGGGGCTGGCGTCGGTCCCGCTCTGCAGCGCCTCAGGAGGGTGTGTTTCTCGGTCCGTTTCGCGCCGTCCATTGCGCGCGCGCGTCGTGGGGTCCGGCGACGCGTGCCCGTCGTCTCTTCGCGTCGCGAAAGGGCGCAGCTACTGCTCGCGGTGAAAACCTAATACCCAATCCCCATCCTCTCCCGTGTACCAATCCCCTCCCTCTTCTACCTCTTGCCGCGCCGCCATCGCCCGTGCCGCCTCGCCACGCCCTCGCTAAGCAGCGCCGGAAGGGAGCGCACGGGAGCCGCCCCGTGCCTCGCATCGGAAGGAGCGGGGCGCGGTCTCCTGGACTGCTCGTCCCGCTCTGGAAGGCCAATATGTGCTGTACCGGTCTCCCCTTGGAGCATCCACGCGCCTCAAAGCTCTGCCATCGGCTCACCGGAACCGAGTCGTCCAGGAGGACCGCGGCCCGGAAGGCGGCGGCCGCGGGCGCACAGCACGAGAGCGGCCCGGACGGCGGCGGCCGCGGGCGCTCGGCTTGGACGGCCGGCGACCTGGAGGCGAGGAGGACAGCGGGGGTCGCGGAAGGAGAAGGAGCACGACGGCGTCGTCCGTCTGCGCAGGCAAAGAGCACGGCGGCGGCGCAGAAGCAGGAATAAGGCGTTGACATGGGGAACGAAGAGGGCCTGGGTGTGGTCATCGCCTTCTGAGAAGACACGTGAGAGAACGCGTCCAGCTGGCCGCCACGATCTTGCTACTGGTAATTTTGCTTCTCCTTGCTTGATTGCTTCCCAGTTCCGCTCGTGATGCTCATGTGTAAGATGGATGTATCTACAATTTTGATTTTGGAGTGAGGATCTGGAATTAAGTTATAAGTTTGTGATTTTCCCTCAGATCATCCTCATTCCTTATTTGTTTGCACTGCGAATTTCAGGGGCCAGAGATCTATTGGAGAGCACCATGGTTATTGGTAAAAACGCATCAGATCAATTTTAAGAAAAGCAACTGAGCCAGCTTAGGGAAGATCCTTGAAATCCTCCTCCTCAGCAAGCTTACTACCGGTCAGATCATGTGTGACATTTCTGCATATCTGCAGGATGAATTAACACCTCTGGAGCTTTCAGAAATGGCTTCATCCATAGAGAAGAAGAGTATCAGTGTGAAGATTTTGGTAAGGAGGTAATATTGCGTAACTTAATTGTTGGGTGTATGTGAATGCCAGTTATAAATAGAACTTCTACATTAGATGCAGTCTCTTCCTTTTGATTGTGCTATAGTGCACTGCACTGATTATGATGGCCAATGCTTTAATTTTGTGAGTTTCTAAATATGATAATTGATGCCTGAGAAATATCCTAATTGTTGAGATTCATGTGCATGCTCCTTGCAGGTTCCATTTCCTTTTGCTCTCCGGCCCTCTGTTTGGTTATGATCATGCTCTGAGATCTTATGATCATGCTCTTTGCTAATGGATTTAGTTGATCTTTCTGCATAAGTTTTTGCACTCTTTCTCCCTCTTGATCTTTATATGCCTTGATGAGTTTTGATGACAGATAGACTGCTTCTTATCACATATATTATAAATTTTCCCGTAGCTTCCACTCTTTCTGCATGAATTACTTATTGCCGACAGTTAGTATATACATGTCTATGATTTTTTGTGGTCAATCTGTTTAACATTAGAAGCTTCAACTGGTGGCGTAATGGATGCTACTATGAGCACAAGCTATATTTATGCCTACATTGATTGGATTGCTTTTCAAGATTATGCATATAGCAATTTCGGTGCAAATGTTTTTTCAGTTGGACCGTGTACTTCCATGTGTGTAAGACTAACTAAACTATTCACAGATGTGCACCACACACAAGTGAACAAAGTGATTCTTTTATAGCCCATTTAAGTAATCTACAAATAGAGGTACTGAGGTTGTAAGGAACTAGGACTGATAAACAAATTGCAACCTCTTTCTTAGAGTACTGTGTTTTTCAAGTTGCTTCTGTACAAGTTAGTTTTTATACTCCTAGCAAAATTCAGTAGAGCAAATGATCCTCAGGACTCTTAAAGTAGAGTAGGAGGTTAAGTTATGACATGGATTTGTTGGTTAATCTGAGATGCTCTTTTTCCTTATTATGCAATTTGATGTTCTTTTTGTTCATAGCTGTTGGTGTATTATTTAAGAAAATTATCAGTTCCATGCTGCTCTCCTGTCAATAGGAAATGCCAGTTTCATACGTGCTTTCATTCATCACATATTTGCCTCTCCATTTTGTATTGTCCGTAATATTTATGAATTTTTGTGTGCTGATGCTATTCCCATATCTTTACTTACAAACCTGTAAGCAATAAGCATAGGTTAATATATAGTGTAACGTGGTCACAAGTTTACACGTATTACTGCATTTTATGGCTGATTGTCTCGTGTTAAATAAACAATTTATCTAATAGCATTCTCAAAGTAAACAGTGAGATACTTCTAATAGTGACAGTGATTGTACATGTTGCACTCATGATGTGAATTGATCAGGCCATCTACCACCGAAATCCCATCCAGCATGAAGACTCCCCATTATTTTTTCCTGAATTTCATGGTTCTTGAATTTCATGCATCGATGGTGTCCTAGCATGTTTTAGGTTTCGCCTCCTTGGACTAGCATTTATTAATAGTTACTCTAGCTTTCTATGCTGAAAGCTATTAGGCATATTTTTTTTCCTATTGTTCTGCTGTGTGAGCTAATTCATTGCCGTTAGCTGGACTTGACCAATATATTATTTCAGGGACAACTCCCTTGGGTATGCAGCAGCGATGCATTGTGTTTGGTTTCCTAATGTAACATATGGTGTTTCCTTCATGTCGCAATCCTTGAAGAAATCATGCGAAGATAGTGAGTTATCTGGTCTTGAGTTTACCTTTTCTGTGGTTTATGTTTTGCCTGAAGTTTGTTTACTTGGAGAAGATCTTGTGTGTTTAAGTTGTTACTTCTGAAGTTTCTTTGTTTGAAGAAGGGTATATCTATGTTATTTGGAACGTCTATATGCATTTTTTGGAGCCACCGATATTAATCTTATCACTGAAACCTTTCAGGATAATCATGTGTACTCTAATTCCTGGGCCGGAGTTATTTAGATCCAGTATTAAATATTTTTGGAGCTGCAAGGAACATCTGCGATTCATGTCACAGAGGAAATACGAGGATATTAGAGATTGTTGCGTATAATACAAGGTAAAAACATGATTTAAATGAATCACTCTAGCTACAATTCCTTAAATGCCAAATTTCCAGTCATTCAGATGCTCATTGTTTCTATTTGTTCTACCAGGAGTACCATCTCCAATGTAGTAACCAATGTTCCTTTGTTCTTATTTTATCCTTTATGGGTAGGAGCTCCCCTGAGATATTTCAGTAAGGCTAAAAAGAAATGAAAGTCACATGATTTTTTAGAAATGAGTATAATGAGATTCCATTTTGCTTGCAGATTATACCAGTTGCACTAATTTCTCTGTCTAATGTATGGGTTAGTAGACAACATATTAATTGTTTGATCAAATGACTCTGTCCGGTGCCAAACTATTGTGCCTTGCAAAGCGTACTTTGTATCGTGCTTATCGACTTCTTCCCATGCATCTGATTGTTTTTTTGTATTTCCAGAGACATATGTTTATTTGCTGGGTGAGGCCTATTTACAGAAACTTTTCTCATTTGAACATTCAGCTTGAAACAAATACTTCCATGCATTGTGTGAATTAAATTTAAGGCGACTGTAAATAAAGTTTTATTTTGGGGATGTATTTTTTGTTTTCCTTTTGACATGTACTAGATGGTGATTTTTTTTTAGCTTGAGTAGCCTTCCCTTTACATGAATTTTTCTTATGTTCTCCCTGTAAAGAGAAACACAATAGTTATATTCATGTGTCATTTTGTGTAAGGGCTAAACTTGCACACTTAAAATCTACCTGAAGGTAGACCTAACAAAAACAAACCATTTTACCTTGTGATCGCCATCCAAGTTTGTTGATGCCATTTGTTATTGGTGTGATCTATCATCGAGGTAGTGCCTGGCTAAATCATATTTTGCTTTTCCAGGACTGCCAGATTTTTTTGATATAAGTTGCTAGAGAATGTTCTTTCTATGTTTGCATACCCTCCACTCTGAAGATAGTGTTGCTCCCTTTCGTAGTTGCCCTGTAAATATGAAGGACGTGTACACTACGACGACGCTACTATGCATCTTCTTTGGCCCCTGCTTCTACTATTTTGTCGTGCTTGCTGTATATATCTGCTATATTTGCTTCATCTTGATATCAGTTGTTTGGTTAATCACGTGGTTAAGCTCTTGATTCACTAGCATTATCCGGTTAACTGTAGACCTGGTTTTACTTATGCTTGCTAAATGCAGTGTTGTGTTGTTAGGTCTTCAGTTTGCCTTCGAGTGTTCATTTTCGGAATAGGAATTATACTTTGCCGCTTGAGTTATACTAGAGAAATGACAACGCTTTGGACTGTAATTTTCTTACGTTCCTCTTGTGTGTTCCATTCTATATGTTGTCATTGCTGAAGATGGTAATGGAAACCATAGTAAATTTTCTGGTTATGGGCTGATGGTCTAGAAGAAATGGTAGAAGTGACATTTCATAGGCATAGTAATTTCTGATGAACTGCGAGAATCAGTTGATGAGGATTAAAAAAGTGTAAATGCTCCCTAATCTTATATCTTAGAACAATTAAGCTTATAAATATGGATGAATTATTTGAATCCATATGCTTACACTTTGTCAATTTTGCTGTCAAGCATGTCCTTAATGAGTTTAATTCACTGGTTATTTTGTATCCTTCGTTTTGATTCCTTTTAATCCCCAAATGATATCAGAGATTTTTTTGGTACTGCATTCGCATAATTGGATATTTTGTGACTTCGTTAGTGTTTAACTTGAGACCCAATATTGTTAACACAATGTAAATCTGGGTATAGTCTAGACCAAATTGCATTCAGTGTGGACTAATTGTATTTGCCAATATAATCATTCAATGTGGACCCAGATTCCTTTTATTTCCTCTTTGTATTTGCGTACAAATTGAATTTGCTCCCAATAATTTTCCTCTGTTCGTAAAAAATAATTTTGGTAGCATGCTCAAAATGTTTATTAGTGTACAGTTGACCAAAAATGTTCCACCCAGAAATTAGTTGAGCAGGACTTGGTGGTTGTTATCAATTGTTCTATGTAAAATGTAATTATTGCATACCAAAATATTCTTTATACCTACACAGTTGGCTTTGACGCTTTGCTAAATTGTCGACAATGATTATCTTGGCTAATAAGATGATTGTTTCATTTTCAGGATTGGATGCGGACATTTCATCACATGGGGGCTCCTGATTCATGGGTTTCTCAGTCTCTTTAGTAACCCTGGTACATCTCCAGAGCTATGTAGGTCAGTGTTCATGTGGCCACTGACAAACAGCTGCTGGTCAAGGTAAAATTGTAGTTTTAGTAAGTGGTTTCCATCTATGTCACTGAAATATTCTTCGCTAGAATAAGTTACAGGTCTCATATGCTGCAAGTAGTCAATTGGATAATTGCAAAAATTGCAGTGGCTCAATTTATTTGGATATTGAATGGCTTTCTGACAGAGAATTCAACCTATTGTTATTTTTATATTCTCTTGCTTTAGTTTTGTAAATGTCTCTCCCATATTGACTGTACTAAGAAAATCATTATGTTAATATTCAGTCCATAATTTACAGGCACACCTAATTTATCGCTGGGTTTTTTTCCGTGGTGCGTCAGTTCTATCCTGTTTTGCCACCTGGCGTTAAGGTTTCTCCTTATGCAGTTGTCACGATCCCGTCTAGGGCTGACGATGGCGTCACCGGCTAGATGGACTTGCAGCTACTATTTGTTCCTATGCAGCTTTGTTGCCTTCCAGTATGGCTAAAGCTAACACAAACTTTTTTAAGTTCATGTTCAGTTTGTTCTCTATGTTGTACTACTCAACTACATGGTAAGTTAAGCATGGTTGCATCTTTTCAGAGAATTGGTGTTGCAGTTAAGCACACATTTTTAACGCTACACATGTTCCTGAAGTAGATGTGTATTTTTCTGTGACACATTTGAAATAATCTTCCTTTGATTATCAGGTTTTAGATGTTTCTCTTTAGGAGATGCTTGCACCTTTGTGGTGGTGTGATTTTGGTGTAGCAAAGCAAGGCCTACTGTCTCTACTACCCCTGCATTGGTGCTACTGCCACAGCGAGAGCAGGCGCCGCAACCACCCTACCTATCATGCCACAACATTTGAGTTCCAAATTTTATGTACTGTGTTGATTCAGCCACACTCTTCCACATGAACGACTTGAATTTGAGGTTCTAGACCTCAATTCTCAGCCTGAAGTTGAGCCAAACCAACATCATTTATTTACTTGCAACTGCAAAATACATATGTCTCCTCCTTTGTGACAATTCATAACCCAATGATATTTGAATTGTGCATACCATAGTTGCATTAGTTCAAAAGAGCATCTGTCTCCTCCTTTGTGACAAATATAATATTTGTCCCTATTTAATGTATAATGTTCTTATATTTTCTGCTTTACTGTTTACGTAATGATTTTTTGGCTGCTTACTTAGTCTAAGATTGATACAAACTATTCGTATATTTGTTTGTTGAACATCAGTTATCCTAAGCTTTACATTCACTATACATAAAGCTTTACCAAACGACTTATACATTGCGAAAGGCAGCTGGCGTGTGGCGAGCTGTGCCCTAACATGTATATTAATTGTTGACTGCCGTGTCATATAAAAAATGGTTGTCATAAGTCGAAAACCAGTGTCAACGGCGGGTGGCGCGCGGCAAAGCCGCGCCGGGATCTAGTATCCAATAACTATGCAGCGTTTAACAAGTCAAACCGATGATTTGAATGAGACCCACTAGCAGGAGGGGTTTTCTATAAAATTGCCAACAACTGCGTGCCCACAATTAATGTGTTCGACAGAATACCGGCCCAACGACCCCAACCAGCAGCAGCATGCCTCCGCTATCCTGCCTCATGGGCCACCCCATCTCCTTTCCATTCTCATTCATGGACGCGTGTCCTCGTCCGGCCCATAGTAAGTTCTTGGACGTCGTGTCCTCATTCCCAGGCGAGGGTCAGCTCGACATGGTACGGTACATAAAGCAGCGGGCGGCCATGTCTGCTTGAAACTTCCGACTCGGCCATTTCGGTGGAGCCTAACCTTGGAGGGCACAGGGGCAGCCGGAACCAGCCACTCCTTGCACGCGCGGAGAAGACCGGAAGAAGTTTCAGTTACTTAAGTTACTTTGAAGTTAGGATAGCGTGTAGATTTTAGAGCGTAGTGGTTGTTTAGCAGCATAATTAAGTTTTTTTTGCGAGAAATAGCATAATTAAGTTGTAGTCAGATACTAGACCACATCTATACATATTATATTCAGTTTTATTATGATATTGTTGCTTTGCCACAGTTTGTTCGTTGTCTGAGTAACAGAGAAACAGAAAAATCTTTTGGATTTGCGAGAAAGCTTGGGTTGGAACAGCATTGGACAGGGGATGTAATACACTTCCATGCCGAAGTAGACAGAGGTGGTCTTCTAAGACTGCCGAAAGTCACCTGCACATGGGCCAAGATTTTTTTTTTTTACATTAAGACCAGATTCGACTAAGCCACTCTGAAATCTGCATCTACCAGTCTTGGAGTGGAACCAGATCGGCGTTGCCTGTGCGCTCCAGGACGGCGCGCACGCGGGCCAGCTCCGCCTCGGCTCCCGCCCGCTTCTCCTCCTCCTCGCGGCCCCGTTGGGCGTCCAAACAGAATGCTGCGGCACAGGACATCAGGATGACGGCGCCGACGAGCAAGACAGACCAGCCGATCCAGCCGGCAACGAAAGCGCCGGACGTGACGCCAGGACGCCCATGGACGAGACGACCATATCGCTCGCGGAAACCGGTAGCGGGTCCGGCCGCTGCCGCAGGATCATCTGCGACCTGCGGACTGCCTCCTCCATCTCCTGCACCTGTCCCGGGTGCAGCCCCGACGCCGTCAGCCGCCGCTCCCGCTGCAGCCGACGGCGCCGCTTCAGTCGCCGCCTCAGCAGCCGGCGCTCCTCCGGGCCCAGGTAGTCATCTTCGTTTTTCGGTCGTTTCTATGCAACCGCCTTGCTCACTGCTGCGAATATTAAGCAATCCATCGGTCTCTAACTCTCTTCTTTCTTCTTCTCTCGCCCCGTGGCCGTGGCCGAGATTACGGGTGGTTTGATGCATATATATTTGTAGCGACGGCAGCGTAGGATGCAGGCACACTCCGATTCGGAGAAGAGCTGTTTGATCGAATACGATTCATCCATGCCACGAAGAGGACACGTCCTCGGTAGCGAGCTACTTTTTTTTAGAATATTGTAGTGAGCTACAGTTACATGCGGGATCGAAGGAAGCAGGGGCGTTGGGTCGGCCCATGTTACCATTGGGTCACCGGGTCATGGCCTCAATATTGACCCATCGCTAATTTGACGCCGACAAGTTAAAATGACTCTCAACTATAAAAAAAAAGTTAAAATGACTCATGCCATTTTCCACAGTTCTCTAGGAGACGATGCTCTCGCCACGGATTAACCTCTACTAAAGGGGTAAGGACGACTCCAACGTGCCGATCTAAAAGAACAGATTGTGTTCTTGTGTGTCTGGGTTTCATCCATTCGGCTCGCCTGGCAGATACCATATATCTGACCGTGTCAGCCAACCCGCGGAGCGAACCCAACGTTACAAACACATTTCATTTTTTTTTTGATTCATACACAATAGTAGGCCAACGTACCGATTTTGATTTATATATAGGGGGCGGCCACAGAAGCCATTTTGCATTAACTAAAAAATAAAAACATAGTTAATGGTGGTTGCGAGCGCTCTACTCGTCGTGACAGAAGCCATTTTGCATTAACTAAAAAATAAAAACATAGTTAATGGTGGTTGCGAGCGCTCTACTCGTCGTCGTCGACCAGGTAGATGTAGTCTGGCGTCGTCTAGAAATTGGCCGGCGGCTGCTCGTGCTCCGGCCACGATGGCAGCTGGGGGACCGGGCCAGTCCAATACTACGACTGGCCGTAGAGCTCTGCGGGGAGGGGAGGAGCCTGCTCGTGCTCCCGGCTCTACCCCCCCCCCCCCCCCCCCCCCACACACACACACACCATGGCTCGGGCTCCTAGGCCTCCATGGTGGTGTCGTGGAGCACCAACGCGAGGCTGGCCCGTCGCCTAAGCTCCTCGACGTTGTGCTTGGATTCCTTGAGGTCGGCCTCGTGATCGTTCTTGCCTTTCTCTGTCCACTTGAATGGCATTGCGCCGACGGGTTAGGGTGGTGTTGCCGGCGGGGGAGCAGAGTGGGGATGAAGGGTGAGATGTGCGTCCCTATTTACGCGCGCCCTGGCATTAAAAAGGACCCTGCAGGGTAATGATGGGACGGTTGGTTTTCTACCAACTGGGGTCGAGGCGAAAAATGTGGACCATATTTGGGCCGGGAATGGCTTAGCGCAGACGTGGAACAGAGAGAAAACGGATGCGCTCGTGTGAAATGCTTCCGCGCATTGGGCCGTGGTTTCTAAAGAAAACTCTGGACGAAACACGTCGACGTGTTGGAGTTGCCATAAGAGCAACTGGGTTAGTAGGGAAAAAGAGTCGTTAATTAGGCTAATAAGGCCTCGTTCGTTTAATCGCATTGATTGGCATGGATGATGGCCCGATCCACTGGTAGAAAATGGGTCTTTGGTCCAGACCATTGGTCCCGGTTCAGAGAAAAACTTGGACCAGTGCCTGGCACTGGTCCCGGTTCGAGCTGCCAGGGCCCCGTGGGGCATTGGTCCCGGTTCGGTTGGGGGCATTGGTCCCGGTTCTAGACACGAACCAGGACCAAAGCTCCAGAGCCGGACACGTGGCGTGCCGCGGAGCTTTGGTCCCGGTTCGTGGCACGAACCGGGACCAATACCCCTCCCCTGCCTATAAATAACCCCCACCCCCCCTTCTCTCCTCTGTTTTTTTTTCTTGGATTGGTGGGAAGTGGGTGCTAGTTTTTTTTTTCCTTTGCCACGCACAAGATGTGTTCGATGAAATGCCCGACCCACACTTAAGTTCACACAAAATGATATCCTCGGCCGAGGTTAGCAACTTTATCCTTTTCATCTGTAATTGATACAGAAATATTGCATGTGTCGATGTACGGTGGTCATTTCACTATTGAAGATGTTATTGTAATGGTATTTGATAAACTTAATTATATGATACAGATGGATGCACGGATGCGATGGATGTACGGCGAACGACGTAGTTCCGAGTTTATTACAGGCCTGCGTAAATTTCTCGAAGTGGCTGAGGCAAACAAAGTGGATAATTTTATGCCTTGTCCATGTGAGAAGTGTCGGAACGTCAGGGAGTACTCTAACCCGAAAACCATTCAAGACCACGTGCTTCGGAGAGGTTTCATGCCCAGCTATTGTTGGACCAAGCACGGAGAAAGAGGGGTTAGGATGGAAGACAATGAAGAAGAGGAGGATGATGACAACTATCCTATGTTCCCTGAAGAATGCGGTGATACTGTAATGGAAGACGTTGAAGAAGATGGAGGTGAACGTCGGGCATCAGATGAGCCCGCTGATGGTCTTGGTGGGGTCATTTCTGATGCAAAGCGAGAATGCGATACAGAAAAGGAGAAGCTAAAGTTGGAGGCCATGCTTGAGGATCACAAAAAGTTGCTGTACCCAAACTGCGAAGATGGCAGCACAAAGCTCGGTACCACATTGGAACTGCTGAAATGGAAGGCAGAGACTGGTTATTCTGACAAGGGATTTGAGAAGTTACTGAAAATAATGAAGCCGAAGCTTCCAAAGGATAACGAATTGCCCGAGACTACATACGAAGCAAAGACGGCTATCTGCCCTCTAGGATTAGATGTGCAGAAGATACATGCATGCATTAATGACTGTATCCTGTACCGCGGTGAGTACGAGAATATGGATAAATGCCCGGTATGCAATGCACTGTGGTACAAGATCAGACAAGATGACCCTGGTGATGTTGAGGGCGATGACGAGCCCCCCCGGAAGAGGGTTCCTGCTAAGGTGATGTGGTATGCTCCTATAATACCACGGTTGAAACGTCTGTTCAGAAACAAAGAGCATGCCAGGTTGTTGCGATGGCACAAAGAAGAGCGTAAGAAAGACGGGAAGTTGAGACACCCCACCGATGGGTCCCAGTGGAGAAAAATCGACAGAGAGTTCCCGACATTTTCAGATGACGCAAGGAACTTAAGATTTGGTCTAAGTACAGATGGCTTTAATCCTTTTGGGGAGCAGAGCTATAACAGCCCCAAAATTTGAGTACCAAATTTTCACTTTTGTATCCTCTAATGCATCATGGCATGCATGCATCATTGCATCAACTTTTGATTTGCTAAACAACACCCTAATTTGGTTTGTCAAAAGTTGGAAAACTAAAATGCCAAACTTGCTCAAACCTTTCTACAAAGCAATGCAACCTTCAAAGTTGCAAAGTAAAATACTCTGACATTGTATATTTGTCCAGGAAGTTCCAAGAGCTCAAATAAGTATTTTGTCTTGCTTCAAAATTCTAAAAGGAATATCATTTTGGAAATTCTCAAAAATGCCTACAAGCAACTCTGTATTTTATTCACCAAGCAAATGGACTCCAATTGCTTTGAAATTTTTATGGGTGTTGGCCCAAGGTACCAGGAGGTTGCACAAAAATTCACCTAAATTTTGGAGGTATTTAACTGCCCCAAATAAATGCAAAACTGTGAAACCAGTACTAAAAAGGACCTACTTGTGATGAATTTAAAATTTGCAGGGAGTTCTTTGGAAAAATCTGCTTCTCCTCTCTCCTCCCGCGATGCCCGCGCGCGCCATGCCGTCGCCGTGGCAACGCCCGCGTGCACATGCCGCACCAGGGCCCCTCGGCCACGCCTCTGTGGGAGAAGAGCAACATGAGCACCACTGCTCCCCGTCCCCACTCGCCCTGCCCCCTCTCCTCTCCTCCTTTTCCTCCCCACCGAGCCGCCATGGCTGCCGCACTGCGCCGCCGCATCGCCGTCGACTGAGGGCTCCCCAAGCCGAGCCACGACCACCAATCTCTCTGCCGCGTCGTATCCGTCCTCTCCACCTAAGGAATCGGGCTAGGGCGCTGGAAATCGACGTCGCCGTCCACGACCGCGCCGTCGCCGTCCACGCACCGCCACGAGGAATACGCCGCCGTCGTGCATCCTCTGCCTCCCCAAGTCCGTGTACGAGTTCCTGGTGAGCACTCCCACCCCCCTTGCCCGCCGTTCCTCCCTCTTCCGCTGCAGTTCGCCGGCGCCCGCAGGCAGCCGTGCGCCGCCGTGTCTCCTCTGCTCCGCTCGGATAATCCGATCGAGAGGCGACTCGGATTTTCCGGTTTAATCCAGTACGGGAATGGGTTAGTCCTTAGAAAAATTTCCTGCTTCAGGAAAGGATCGGATAATCCGAGTTGTGTAAGAATCGGAATTTCCGATTATTTCCAGTACCGAGTTTCTCTGGTCCTTAGCCATTTCTGGAGGGTGTGGGTTCGATCGGATTTTCCGATATTAAACAAATTCGGATAATCCGAATTTATACAGTACAAATATAACCTCTGTTTAACTTCATTCCTTCTTTCTATTTTGGTTCCAAATAATTGTTTTGGGATGGATTTAACTTTGAACCATGATATATTTAAAAGAGGAAACAAATATGGGAAGGAGATATTTAATTTAGTAAGTTATGGAATCTATAACTTTATCGGTGCCTCTTAAAATTGGTATAAAATACCAAAATGTTTCCAAAGTTGGGGTTTAACAAGTGGCATCATTTCATACATGTTTACCTCATTTTAAGCACAGGAAAGCATTAAAAATATTGTAGAACAATATTTTCCTCTATGGGTGAATATTTATCTCGCACTCCGTTTAACATTGGTAGAGCTTGCTAAAATAGATTCCATTGCATTAAAACGTCATGTCATCATGTGTTTGCGCATTGCACTTGCTAAAAATGTGTGGTGATTGATCGTTGCTTCCCGTGCGACATGTTTCGATAGGTCAAGCAGACGGGGTTCCACCTCAATACCCCGCCGAGCAGTACTACCAGCACGTTGAGCAAGGCAAGCGTAATTCCCCCCTCTGAGCATATCTTATCCTATTTTCTGCAATTATTTTCTCCACTATAATATTGCATGCGGTTCTAAATGTCTTCGTCCTGGAGTAGAGTATCCTATAGAATGCATTAAGATTCCTCATGCCAATTACCTGTTTCCCCTCCTAATACCATAGTTTTGTATTGTTGACCTTAAAATACTTAACTATGCTAGTGATGCTTAGCCATGCTTAGTTAAATGCCTAGTGGTACTATGGTGGTACATGTTGGCAACAGGTGGAAAATGAGTTGATGGTGGAGAAGTTGTGGTGAGGGATAATAAAATGCTTAAGAGGCGGGGATGAGAGGCCACATGGAATGTGGTGGGTTGTCTCGTTCTCGCCGCCTAGATGCGAGTTCTCCCCTACGAGGCAAGATGAGCGTGCAACCATGCGTGGGCATATGGAACCTCGTCGACCGACTAACTTGTGGCGGACTAGCCGAGGGTCCTCTAGTTTGGCTTTCCATTTGCGCGTGCGTTGAGTTGGTGGCCAAGACTGAGATGAGGACGGTGGTGTTAGGAAAATGAGTGACCGTGGGGCGGGCTGTTGTGATCCTGGCAGTCCTACCGTCACTGATGATCCTTGGTTAGTCTTAAGCGAGGTAAAGGTTGTAGCCGCTCCCACCCAGCCGGCTTTCCCCAGAAGAGAGCTAAGAGCTAGGCAATGGGCCGGACGGTACGCATGGATAAGAAGCTGGGAGGTCCCTCGGGAACCTGGCGACTTTCACATTGTACACCCCTGCAGGGATAAATCTTTTCGAAAAGCCGTGTCCGCGGTTATGGACAACTTGGTGACGTATTCAGGGACCATAGAATAACTTTAACGGAATGATTAAAATTGGGTACTAAAGGTGCCACTCACGTATGCAAGGTTGACTTCCTCGAGGGTGATTCGGGGAGGTGCCTTTGATGAACAGGTACATGATGATGGTGTTGGTGATGATGAGAAATTGTGTCTCAAGAGAAAAGAGTACTTCTTACCCTCTTTTGAAAATCTTCTGATTAGTCGATGCCATGGATTGTTGTTTATTTAAAATAAAATCAGCTTTATGCAAAAGAGCCATAAAACCTTGAAAGCCTCATCGAGCTAAAGCTCTATATATTATAATCTTGCGAGTTCGTCGAACTCAACGTCGTTTGCTTTGTTTCAGAGGAGGACTACACCGATCTCGAAGGTGGGTTCTACGTGGACTTCGACGAGTAGTCTGGGGTTCCCAGGTGGCAGCTTGGGACATCTCGGAATAGCTGGCGCTGGATGTTATTTGTAGGCCTCTTAGGCCATATTTGATTCTTGTTGTTAGACAACTTAATTCGCTTCCGCTTGTTGTACTGTTGGGTCTGTGACCTCTGGTTGTAATATTTGCATTTTTCTCTATTATAAGAGTTGAACTATATGATTTGTGTCGTAGAGTCTGTGATGTGCCAGTTGTTCCACAAGTCTTGATCTTATTATTATGCTATGATGGCTGTGCCTGTGTTAAGGTATCAATCGGGGAGTTGTGTTGCCGATGATCAATTCCGAGCAACACCTGCCAAAGGTTTTGGCCGGGGATTGGTAAACCCGTAACCTTCGGTTGTATCGCTTAACCGGTGACACACAGCATCACTGTATAGTAGTCGGGTCGGGGCGCTACAAGAGCTCCAGTCATAGCACTTGGCCCGTGACTCTATGTATCTACAACCTTCCTCCTTGGTAGTGCATGAAGCGGAAGTTCATTATGATGCCAGTGCTCATCCAAGGCCCAAAGCAACCCGGCAACGACTTTGATGTGTACCTAAGGCCATTAGTTGATGAACTTTTGCAGTTGTGATCCGAACCAGGTGTACGTGTGTGGGATGAGCACAAACAACAGGAATTTGACCTACGAGCGTTGCTGTTCGTAACCATCAATGATTGGCCTGCTCTTAGTAACATTTCAGGACAGTCAAACAAGGGATACAATGCATGCACGCACTGTTTAGATAAGACTGAAAGTATACATTTGGGAAACAAGAATGTGTACCTGGGGCATCGTCGATTTCTTCCGAACAGTCATGCCGTAAGAAAGAAAGGCAAGCATTTCAACGGTGAGGCAGATCGCCGGAAAAAGCCTAACCTCCCTGATGGTGATGTTATATATGACATGGTCAAGGATTTAGAAGTAATCTTTGGAAAGGGTCCTGGCAGTCTATCTGTTCCGAATGACGCTGACAACCACGTACCCATATGGAAGAAGTGCTCTATATTCTGGGAGCTACCCTATTGGAAAGTCCTAGAGGTCCGGTCTTCAATCGACGTGATGCACGTGACGAAGAATCTTTGCGTGAACCTGCTAGGCTTCCTGGGCGTGTATGGGAAGAGAAAAGATACACCGGAAGCACGGGAGGACCAGCAACGTATGAAAGACCCATAAAACAAGCAGACGGATAAAGGGCGTCAATACTTAAGCAGCTACGCCCAAAGCAGAGAAGGAAATATTTTTTGAATGCCTGAGCAGTATCAAGGTCCCGGCTGGCTTCTCGTCAAATATAAAGGGAATAATAAATATGGCAGAGAAAAAATTGCAGAACCTGAAGTCTCATGATTGCCACATGATTATGACGCAGTTGCTTCCGGTTGCATTGAGGGGGCTTCTACCGGAAAATGTTCGAGTACCCATTGTGAAGCTATGTGCATTCCTCAATGCAATATCTCAGAAGGTCATCGATCCAGTAACTCTACCAAGTTTACAGAAGGCTGTGGCCCAATGTCTTGTCAGCTTCGAGTTGGTGTTCCCCCCATCATTCTTCAATATTATGACGCATCTCCTGGTTCACCTAGTCGACGAGATTGCCATTCTCGGTCCTGTATTTCTACACAATATGTTCCCCTTCGAGAGGTTCATGGGAGTCTTGAAGAAATATGTTCATAACCGTGCTAGGCCAGAAGGAAGCATCTCAAAGGGCTATGGAACAGAGGAGGTCATTGAGTTCTGTGTTGACTTTATTCCTGACCTTAAGCCGATTGGTGTTCCTGAATCGCGGCATGAGGAGAGACTGAGTGGAAAAGGCACGCTAGGAAAGAAAGCACTGATATGTAGGGACGGGCATTCTTCAACTAAAGCACACTACACAGTTCTACAAAGTTCCACCTTCGTGGCTCCGTATATCAAGGAACACAAGAATTATGTACGCTCCAAGAACCCGGGGAAGGCTGACTCATGGATTAAAGAAAAACACATGGAGACTTTCGGCAGTTGGTTGCGATTACAGCTCATGAATGACACCACTGTCGGAGATCAGCTCTACTTGTTGGCCGCGTCACCATCTTCGACTGTATTGAATTTCCAAGGGTACGAGATAAATGGGAATACATTTTACACGATCTCCCAAGATAAAAAGAGCACCAACCAGAACAGTGGTGTCCGCTTTGATGCAACAATCGACGATGGGCAAAAGGACACATACTATGGTCGCATAGAGGAGATATGTGAACTTGACTATGGACCTACTTTTAAGGTCCCTTTGTTTCGGTGCAGTTGGGTCAACATGAATGGAGAAGGGATAAAGGTAGACCAGCTGTACGGAATGACAACAGTGGATCTTAAGAATCTTGGTTGTTACAGGAACAAACCATTCATCCTAGCCAATGATGTGGCTCAGGTTTTCTATGTGAAGGACATGTCCTCCAGACCGAAAAAAGAAAAAAATAAGCAAACGAATACATCAGACGATGAGCCAAAGCGTCACATAGTTCTTTCAGGGAAAAGAAACATCGTGGGAGTCGAGGACAAGACAGACATGTCAGCAGATTATGATAAGTTTGATGAAATTCCGCCCTTCACAGTGAGAACTGACCCAAGCATCCCGTTAAATAATGAAGATGCTCCATGGTTACGGCTGAAGCGATCATAGGCCAGGGACATACGCGAAGAAGGGTTCATGGCTTTTATGTAAATCAATGTAATGTATTAAACCTTTATGTGATGTGTAGTAATGTATTAAACCTTTATGTGGTGAAAACCATAATACATAGCTCGGGTCCATTTTTATTTAACCATTATACATCACGAATAATATCACTAACTTTTGCCGGGTCCAACATAAACACATAGCGATTGACGTGCTCGTCCTCCTCCCTGATACGGCGACGTACCACCTCCTCGGGGGCCAGCTCCCTCTGGAACGAGAGTGGCCCACGCGACTTCCACCAAACAAGATCCGGGTCGACGATGTCGCACCTCGCATCCAACAGGCCGGACATTGTCGCCGAGATCTGAAAAAATGAGTGGGAAATTTGATCAAACACCTAGGTAGGGGAGGGAGAGGGCAACAACCTGGGGAGGGGACGGAGGGCGGTGTGGAGCCTCCTTATATATAAGCAAAACTGACCAAAACACACGGTTTCCCCGTCAAATGCACCGTAGGGCTGTATGACGGGAATCCGAATGCTTTGTATACTGCAAATCATCGCGTGGTCGTGAGACGGCAAATCGGCCTTCGATCCAGACAGCGGCAAGACGTCCCTGATGATCTGCAACCGTCCGAACAAGTGTTGGGGATGTTGCTAATCATCAGAGACCCTTGCCGCTGCTTGGATCCGACCGAGGGGAGGGTTCACCTTCAGAAATCTTGCTCTCTGCTACCCGTGTACTGACAATGATGGATGCTATATATAGGGTCGTGGCCCCTTTAGTCCCGAGTGATATCACGGCCCGGGACTAGAAACACACCCTGATCCAACGGTTCACAAGCCCTGAAAAGAAACACACCCCTGATCCAACGGCTCACAAGCGCTCGAAAGAAACACACGATCCGTGTGCTTCATCCTTATTGGTGGGATTCCCTTTAGTCCCGGTTGGTGGCTCACAGAGTGATCCAACAGCCCACAAGCGCTCAAAAGAAACACACCCCTGATCCAACGGCTCACAAGTACTTGCTTAACAAAAAATGTCATTTTTGACAAACGAAAAACAAAAAACGATATTTAGATAAGTAATTTGAAAAAACTCTGTTCTGCAACATTGTTTGTCGTACCAAGATACAACTATGTGTCAAATATGGGCACATTTTGACAAACTATGACACGGGATGACCATAACGAGGTCATTTGACCCGAAACTTATATATGTTTATAGATGATTGACCTTTTTGTGAAGAAGTTTTTTGTGAACTATGTCAAAACTCAAGTTTATCATTTATCCTACCAACTAGTACACATGAAAGTACTCCATGCCAAAGGATTTTATTTTTTGTGTATTTTTTCACTTTCTTTGACTTTTTTTTTAAAAACGGTCAAAATGGCCGCCGTTACTATTCATTGTAAGGGATCGAATTATCCAAAACTATCGACGGTTCTGTGATATAACCACTACTTGTGCACCTTAAAATCATTTTTGAAAAAATTTCTGAGCAAACTATCACACACTTGTAGTTCAAATTTGAATTACTTTCGAAAAATAGGCATAAAATCGTTTAAGTAGGCGAAATTAGCTGGAAACCGAGAAAATTACCAATATTTGTGGATTATCCATACAATATGGTCTACTTTGTGTGATAATTGGATGGGTGCCATTTTGCACCATATTTGTTGTACTTGCTTCACAAAAAATGTCATTTTTGACAAACGAAAAACAAAAAACGATATTTAGATAAGTAATTTGAAAAAAATAGAAAATGATTTTGGATTATTTATTCAAATTTAAACACTTTTCATGTTGAAAGTCTTTTCAGATTCAAAACCATTTGATATTCATATTCAAACACCTAAATAAGAAAAAAAGGCGAGAACAAAATTTCTGAACTGAAAAGTTTGAAATAATTTTGAAAAAGGAATCTTGAGTCCCGGTTGCTAGCAAGAACCGGGACCAAAGAGTCCATGGACGCGCGCGCGGGATCTGCATTAACTGACCCACTCTTTGGTCCCGGTTGCTGGCAAGAACCGGGACCAAAGAGGCATTGGTCCCGGTTCTTGCGAGCAACCGGGACCAAAGACCCCTGCTACTTAACTGTTGCCCTTCTCCTTCCCCGATTCATTCGCAGAAACGCCTAAGGACCGGAGAAGTGCGCCGGAGCGAAATTGCGCCGTCGGGCTGCCCGACCTCGCCGTCGACGCTCCCTCGACGCCGGCACCCTCGACGCCCGCGCCGCCGCGCCGCCCGCACGCCGGCCGCCCGTGCCGCACCCTCGACGTCCATGCCGCCCGCACGCACGAGCTCGCCACGCTCACCGCGCTCTCCGTCGTCTATGCTCGCCGGGGAAGGTGAGCCGCGGCCGCTCGTCCACGCTCTGGCCACGACGGTGGTGCCGCCCTTCTGTGGTCGCCGCCTGCGCGCCCTCGCCCCCTCGCCCTCACACGCAGAAAAAAAAACTGTTGGGCCGGGCCCATTGGGCTGGAACCCACTCGGCCTGTTTTTTTTTTCTTTCTCGAATTAAGGAATTAACAGAAACCTTTTTAATCTGTGCCATGTTTAAAATTCAATATCTTGAGATTTATATGTCCAAATAAATTGAATCAAAATTCTATAGATAGCTTAGGGAATTGTTTATCCAACCCAATTGGTTTCATCCTATTTAGATCAATAACACATGTGTAGAAATTAAAGTACCACAGAAGGTTTAAATAACAAACTTGTTTGTTTCTGATGCTCTAGAACTCCAAATGACTTGAGGTCAATTTTGTTAGCTTAGTAATGAAAATTTTTAGTTATCCCTAGTTTTTTAGAATTATTAGAACAACAGAGGCAAAATAGAAAATCAAATAGTGACATATCCTTTTCTGTAGTATAATAAATATAGTGGAATAAATAAGCATCCAAATGGACCTAGACCAATTTTGTTGGATCATAAACAATCAATGTTAGTTGTCCCTAAATTAGCATAATTTTGTGACAAACATAAATTGGGTTGTGCATTAAAACTTGTGTGACAAGTTTCTGCCATAATAATCATACATAAATAATGGTTAATTAAATTAAGTTGAATCCAATTGTTTTGCCTTGGGTAGTGTGGTGATTGTTTGATTAACAGAACTCTCTAGGTGTAATATTTAGTAAAAATGTTGTTTCTGCCTTTAATAAAAGAAAATGATTTAAGTGTCTGTATTATAAAATGTTAGTACTGTTAGCCAACTAAAGTTTTGTGCATTGTTCTTAATTTGCAGAAACTATGGAACGAGACGAAATCAGGAAAACATCCTCCAGGATATAATCCGCGGGCCGGAAGATATTGTCGATGTCACCACGGAGTTTTTGAACAACTCCGGTGAGGGAGATGAGTCTCTCAACCGAAGAGACGGCTCCGGTGAGGTAGAACCCGACGGCCGGGGTGAGGGAGAAGTCGGCGAGGGAGAAGCCGACGAGGGAGAAGCCGAAGGCTCCGGTGGAACATTAAATGTTGCAAACTCCGGCGAGGTGCATATACATATATTAATGAAGCCGAAGATTGTATTAATTAAGCCTCTGCTGTCTATATACATATATTAACGCTCTTTCTTCTTTTAGCCCTCCGGATCGAGCAAATCTTCTGTAAGGACAAAACGAGGCCCAGCCAAAAAGTTGGGCGACCAAGAAAGGTACAGGATCGAAAGAGTCGCTGAAGACGGCACACCGACTGCTCCCCCTGGTGTTAAAAAAATGGTAAAGCAATGCGGAGTTCTTGTTAGGGACTTCATCCCGATCACCGTTCGAGAATGGCATCGGCCAAAGGAGAGGAGCTATATGTCAGCGATAAGGGCAAAGAAAGACTTTGGAGAAAGCTCATGGTTAATTTCACCCTGCCGGCGCCAGAGGTGGATTCAGATGAGGAGGATCCAGATGAGGCAGAAAAGATTGCCCGGAAAACATGGAGCAAAAAGTCAAGGACTGGGCACTTAAGAAGATGGCCGAGCTATTCAAGAACTGGAAGAAAAGATTGAACAACCTGTTTGTCAAGAAAAATAAGACTCCAGACTTCGATAAAGGGTATGAGAAGATAAAGGACTACTGGGAAGAATTTGTGGCGTACAAGAAATCGAGGAAGCTCTGGAAAAGTCTGCAAAAAATGCAAATGCTGCTCTAAAGATGTACCACCATACTATGGGGCCTGGTGGCTACGCTATAGCATCCTAAGTGGGAGAAACTTGAGGCGGACCTGCTGGCTAAAGGGATCACTCCAGAGCCACTCGCATGGACCGAACGGGCAAGAAATTGGTTTTACGGGCATGGGGGCACGTTGGACGCAGAAGGGAAGTGCATATATAACAGACGACACAAAGATAATCCCCTACTACCCATCCAAGAAATTAGAAATGCATTCAAGGATGTTGCAGAGGGACGGTTCATTCCCGATAGAGAGGATGACGAGCTCACACGCGCCCTTGGGAATAAGGAACACGACGGACGACGAGGCGTGATAGGCTCCAAGCCCAAGACAATTGCGATTCCCGAGCACAGGAAGAAATTTCCTGATAGAAGCCATCAGAGGAGAAAGGAAAGGGAGGCAATGGAAGCACGCGCTGCTGCAGACCGGCTGCGTAATATAGAAGAAGAATTAAAGCTGCAGAAGGAACAAATTGCCGCACTTAGCCAGCAAGGTACTAGCGGCCAATCTCAGCGGCACATGGTAGAAGCTGCATGCGATGGTACCGGTGGCCCATCGAATCGGAAAAGCAGCGTGGCTTCCACGGAGCTCCAGGATGGTAATGATGATGCAGTGGCTCCTCTTCGTCGCTACCCAGTGGATGATATCACGGAGAGCACACCTTGTGAGCTGCATGTGAAAGTTTATAACTATCCTGAAGGTGGCGGTCGGCTATGCCCTACCAATTGGACCTAATCCAACTTACCATTTTGCTCCGGTTCCAAATGGCTACGCTGTTGTCGGGGTGGATGCAGTGATGAAAGATTTTGAGGAGCTGAAGCTGCACCACCCTGCAGGTGAAGATGGGGAGGTGCTTGAACTTGGAGAAGCCAAGAAAGCGCCAATTCTATGGCCAAAGGAATTCATCGTGCTTCCGAACTGGCAGCCAAGGCCATCGACTCCTCACCAGTCTCCAGCGCAACAGTCCTCTTCACCGCCTCAGCATTCTCCAGCGCAGCCGTCCTCTTCACCGCCTCACAAGTCTCCAGCGCAGCCGTCTCCGCCGCCGCGTGACCAGTCTCCAGCGCAGCCGTCTCAGCAGAAGAAACGGACCAACGCCGCTCCCCCGCTCCCCACTCAGAAGAGAGGTCGCACTCAAAGATAGTCGACATCCCGTCGGTTCCTCCCAAGAGACCTTATGACAGGACTGAAGCGGAAAACGCCGAGGTAGTGGCTGCCTACAATAAGGCTTTTTTTGCACCAAAAAAGCCCGAGCAAAAGAAGGTATATGATGCAAAAACCAAAAAGTGGGCTAAGTCCTTCCTTGAGCAGCCATCCCAGATATCGATGAATCTGCCATCTGACTATGGTCGTGAACTTACTAAGCTAGCACGTGCCCAGTCTGAGCAGAACAAGGGAAGAAGTGCAAAAAGCGGGAAACAAATTGCCCAGCTCGGACAGCAGAAAAATCAATCGGTCCCCCCGCTCATAGTGTGTTCCGATGTCGACAAGGACTTCAGAGCCGCTATGGATAAGGACCTGGAATTATTGGACCCCAGAGCCATAGCTGCTGCTAAAGAACTTGGTGTCACTGTATCGCAGGCCAAGGAAAGGCTACCGCCTTGGGTATGAGCCTTGGTCAACTTTTAGGCTATGAATATCGCCAATGTTAGAGATGGCACGGAAATATGTCCAAGGGGAGCCTATGGTCAGTAATGAGGAGCTCACGGGTCTATCAACACATATGCGAAATCTGCATACCTGGTACCTGGTGCACACATCAAAGAAGGACGCGAAAGAGTGGTTTCCGTGGACGTTAGAGTGGAGCATTTCTTCAAACGTTACATTATACAGGTTCAACTGACTGAACTGTTCCAGTTATTCCAAAAGCGCGCCCTCGACAAATCTATCCTCTCTTGCTATTGTCTGTAAGTGATTTATTTTCGTAATTAAGTCTCTAGCTCAGCTCGTTCATTGCCTGTATTATATTATCCTGACTATATATATATCCTTTTGTACGCTATTATGCAGAATGAAGATGCTGGAATGCAAAAGATCTAGAGTTTTTGAGGTTGGGTTCGTTGACCCATATATCGTGAATTCACATACGTTAGTCAATCACCCCAAAGACGTGGAGCATGACCTGACCACCTTTTTAACCATGCAACATTTCTGTACGGAAATACTATTTCCTTACAACTTCAGGTGAGTGTTTCTGTCTTGTACATATTTTTATTTGGCTTTCTCGATGTTAAGTGTAATTGATGAGCTATGCATGTCTGCTTTATGTAAACGTCCGCAGGTTCCACTGGATTCTGCTAAGCATTCAACCTGACAAGTCCATAGTTGAAGTCCACGACTCATTAAGTTGGGACCAAGCGTTGTGGTCCGACATGAAAGAAATGCTCAACAAGTAATTTCAATCATTATCGCATTATATCGCCCTCTTTCGTTCGTTCCCTGATGTCAAGTAATTAATAACTCCTTTGTTCATTTTCTTTGCCAAAGCAGGTGTTGGACAATTTTCAAACAGAAGGTAGAAGGTCCATTCAAAGATGAGCTAACTTATAAAACGGTGAAAAGTCCGCAGCAGCCACCGGGGAGTAATTTATGTGGATTCTACGTTTGCGAGTTCATTCGCGAGTTGACCACTGAGCGGAAACAACTATTTCAGCAAAATGCGGGAGAAGCTCGACCCAGAACGGCGCGTACAAGCAATTCAAGAGGAATTGGCGGGATTTCTGCTTAGGGAGGTCATCGATGAAAAGGGAGAACATTATGCTTCGGACGATGAACTACATATGTGATCTATCTCCATGTAATTAAATAGTTGTATTCTCGCAAGAGATCGAATATTAATTATATATGCATCAACGTGTACTGTGTATATAGTAGAGCGTATAATATGCGTACGGAAACGATGGAGAGCACGTCGGCGATGCGAAGAAGGGGGAGACGACGGAGGCACCGGCGAGAGGGAGAGGGGGCACCGGCGAGAGGGGGCACCGGCGAGAGGGAGGGGCACCGGCGAGAGGGGCACCGGCGAGAGGGAGACCCTAAACCCTAAATACAAAAAAAAAACACTCATTGGTCCCGGTTCGTATTAAGAACCGGGACCAATGAGTCTCCCCCCACGCCCAGCCAGAACTGGCCACGTGGACCAGCATTGGTCCCGGTTCGTGGACCAACCGGGACGGGCCGGTCCCGGTTGGGCAACCGGGACTGATGTCCAAGCCGAACCGGGACCACAGGTGGTTTTTCTACTAGTGATCCCGGTTGTCCAGACCGGCGAGGTAAACTTTCCAGCCCAGCAAATTTGACGTTTTACTCCCCGACGGTCTTCTGGCTCAGCAAATCCCATTCCTATTACACGGTCTGGAATTTTTTTATCCCCACCTGACATATGGAACAATTTCCGCGACTCTGACCTGTTAGTCCAAGCATGGCCGAGTGACACATGTAGCCTAGCAGGGATTAAAAGAACCAGCTGAAATATGCAGGGCAAATATGGGGAATGGATTAGGAGGGATTAATAGGGATTGGGTGAATGACCGGGACCAACCAATTCCCCGCCGGGATGGATTCCACGGCTGGATTCAAAAAAAAAAAAAAAAAAACAAACTAGGCGTAAGTGGATCGAATGTAGGACCTGACAAATGGTCCTAACAACGTCAATTCATGGTCAATATATGATCAGTGTTTTTTTAAAAAAAAACTCAAAATTTTGTGTTCCGAAAATGAAAATTGCTACCTTCCGGTAATTTGATTCTCCTCTGCCATCCTCGCCGCCAACGCGTACTCGCGGCCAGGCGATGCGTCCCGTGTGGACATGCCGCGGTGCCGCCGCCCAGCCTGCCGGCCGCGGATGACTAGATCGACTCCACCATTCAGGAAAGGGCAAGACGATACACCCGTTGCCGATGGTGCCGTGATTGGGGTAGGGCGGCGAGAGGGTGGTAACGGGTGGGAGGAGGCAGGCGGAGTGGATGTTGTCGTGGGGGTGGCCTGCCGCTCTTCATCGGCGTCGAGTGCACCATCCCCATGGTCTCGGCCGCCGCATTCGCTGCTAGACATCGGGTTCGTCCCCACCACCGCTAGTGTTCGTATCTGGCGCCTGGCGGGAAGGATAAAGACGTTTTTTTGCAGAATGGTTCTGAGGAAAATGACCTTCGTGCACGCTCCTGTCCGCCAGTCGCTGGGTGTATTCTCCTCTCCGAGACCTCCGAGCAGGTAGCCGCCACTCTCTTCTTCCCCTTCTTGGTGGTGCTACTGGTGCTAGTTAGAGTCGTTGTTCCTGTCCTATGTGTGGGTCTTGTGTGTCAGGTCGTCGATTTGGAATTTCAGATTGGCTTTTGTGTTGTTTGTAGATTGTTAGCTGGAATTGTTTAGCCTAAGCAATTATAATTTGATTAGGCAATCTGCCGTTTGATCTGCTTTTAAATAGATTTAATTTGACTGATATGTATATCATTCGCATTTGGTTTTCTACTTAGACTAGTTGATGTTAACTCTCATAGTATTATATGCGCAGTTGAATGACCCTAGGCCCAGATTTTCTTTAAGGGTAGGTTTCATCAGTAGATTGAGAGATGCATCACTATATCGTGCACTTATCACGGTGTGTGCTCGTATTCAGTTACCAGTTCCACTGCCATGCCCAAGAATCCTAGATCACATTCTGCATTTGTGAAATCCCTGCTGTTCATGTTCCTCTCTTTTTCTTTCATGTATGTTCCTCTGGTTTTATTTCATGTATGTTTGTCTGGTTTTCTTTCATGTTAAAAAAGTACTAGATTGCCTAACATCTTAAAAGTGTTGGTAGAATATTAACTCCTATAAGGTACATATAGGAGTATTTAATATTGGTTCAATACAATTTTCACCATCTTTTGGGTAGTCGAATCTGATGTCTTCATTTTAAAGCATGTCTATATTCCATAGTTAGGTATCTTGGATCACCTAAATGTTTTAATTGAGTCTGTGAAGTAATATGTATGATTCTTACGCTCTGATAATGAAAATCTACAGGTTGATGTTATACCAATGGATGAATCAAAGGTCGCAATGAAAGGGAGATTGGGCACTGGAATGATGATAATAACTGACCACTGTAGTCTTCTCAGGTTAGAATAGAAGAAAACAATCTATTGCCTATCTTGTCTTTGATCACTGTAGTCTTCTCAAATGTAGATTCTAAAACTCGTGAGTCTGTCCTATGTGCTTGAAATCACATAAGTTCTGGATATATATATTATGATGCAATGTAAGTTCATGTATGAGTGTGTGATTTATGTGAGTGATGATATTATGCCTTTCTAAATGCTGTACTTTGTTTATGCTTACTATGGCCAGAACATACTGTTTGACCTTTGTCATTAAGTTTGCTCGAGTGTTAAAACCACTCTTGCAAACTCATCAAACGTCGTCTTTTGGTCATCCATCAAACTTTTTTTTTACCAAGAGGCAACATTTGCCGAGTCCCACGAAAAAGACGTACCATATAGTTGGTTACTGAGGTCAGTCACGTGACACTAGGCAACCTCCTAGATGCCGAGTGCCACACTCGGCAACTGAGCCGCCGAGTGGCCTATGCAAGTGCCTCAGTCACTCGACAAACCAGCTGAATCAGGTGGTGATAGCAGCCGTGGCTGCTCCTCCTTCAAGGCTGCTGGCCTGTCAATCTGGCTCACGTTGGCAGCTGCGCACAAAGCCACGCCATCGCCACACCAATCATGGTCGATGTGCCCCAGACGCGTACTGTAGGCGCTTAGGGAGCCAAGGCCAGCCTGCCTCCTTTGGTAGACAACCCGATACGAACAACGCCGCGGCGTGTGGAGGTCTCCTAGGCTAAGGTTCTGGTCGCCCTGGCAGAGAGAGACTCGGGAGCGGGATTGTAGTTTCATGTTGTGATTTTAGATTTTGACTCCTTTACCCCTTCATCGAAATCCTTAACGGTGGATTTGCACCATAGACTTGGGAATAATAGGTGGTCCTAATTTCTAGGTAAGAGTGTTCATTACCTGGATAGTAAGTCCTGCCCCCCCCCCCCCCCCCCCCCCCCCACACGGAAAAGAGTGTCAATCTTGATTTCGTTCTAAGTTAAATTATCTTAAGTTTGACAAAATTTATGCAATAAGATGCTACAGTTTGTGACACCAAATATTTAATTATAAAAGTGAAAATTCATGGTGAATTTAATTGCTCCATTTTGGTGGCATAAATAAGATGGTGTGTATTTAGAAATACGTTTGGTTGAAACTTTTTTGGGACAAAGGAAACTTATGATTTTAAATGGGTTTTTAGTTAGCAATTTTAGCTATGAGATTGGGGTGAAAAGCACATATGCTCAGCCAGAAAACAGTAAGTCCATGAGTATCTTGTTTCCTTGACAAGTCAAATTTGTTACAACTTGCATGTTTGTTCATTTCACCCAATCATCATAAATAAGCAGATTCGTCCGGCCGATCTGACAAGCCCATTTTTCAACTCAGCATGTATCGATATGCTGCAAGACTGCAACATACGGATTTTATATGAACCAAGATATATCATGGAGAAGGCAAATCTTGAAGGAGACATAAATAAAGCAAACTAGAGCCTTGGCAGAGCTAAGCGGACATTGGAAACCCATATTTGAAGCCAGGCATCAAACTTGTTCTCTTCTTCATAAATTAAGATGGGGAGAGTTTAAGACATTACAAGGCCAAAGCCAAACACCCTCCAGTCATGCGGTAACTAACGCGGGACCGAAACAAAACAAAACCTTTAGATACTAGGAGAAATAATATAAAGTGGAGTTGCCTATTTGAATTGCTTCTAATTTGGCTTGGTTGTACAACATGAAAAAGAGCTGCAGGGAGCACTGAATGCTAGGGAGACCACACAAGAGTTCCCTGTACTTGATACTTAGGAAATTGCCTGTCCTAGTTGCCAACAGTCATTGATACAGGCTCCATGCAACAGTGACCCGTGGCGTGGCAAAAATTCTGGTGCAAATCTCATGCAGTTTTTCTGTAGCAAAGTAGTAGTCCTTCTCCTACCTCACGTGTTCAAAGGAATGGCCTGGGGCATCTGACATTTTTGGCTCTGGCCCTGGGCAGAATCAATATCAGTTTCTTCCTGTCCACCACTCTTGTGCCGAAGGAGTGAAATCGCTACATGGATACTGAAATAAGTCAGCACCGAAAAGACTATTGCAACAACTTTCACAGACGTCTTCCAGTCCCTGCCTGAGCCAGCTGTGTAAGCCACTAGGAGTCCGAGAACATCCAGTACGGTCATCGTGTACAACGCCCTGGACAGGTACATGCGCTCCATCCAGGGCGACCTTGCCAGCTCTAGCAACATGAGCATGACCATAGTTGAAGTCGATAAGGAGGTGGTGTTGGCATAAAAGAAGACGCGGTAACGTTGCCTCCTGTTGCCCTGCATTACTGAATCACCCGCGTAATGTGAGTCGCTGCTGCGCTGCCAAGATCCGCCCGGCGGATGTAGGCCGGCCTGGTATGTGACACTCGCCACCAGGATCCCGACCGTCATCAGGTATATCCGATTGGCATGTTCTTTTCTGCACTTGACGCGGGTTTGCTCACTGTCTGTCCTGCTGAAGGGTGATGATGGGCCTGAATCATATTCTTCTAAGGTGATGTTCTGCTCGTCAATGGGTTGGTCTGCATCGCTTGCCAGCGCCGGTGAGGGAATCGGAAATATGATTGGCCTCAGGAAGAACACTAGGAGCAATAGGAGTGCAAAAAGTAACACCACAGCCAGCAACACCAAGGTGTAGATGGATGTTTTCAGATGCTGAGTGGTCCCAGCAGCAAAGGCAGCCAGGAGACAGAAAAAGCTCACCGCCGTGCAGATTGACAGCGCATGAGTTCGCAAGGCTGGCGTGTATATGTTTGGGTTTACTAGGAGTATGATGATGGCGATAGACACCATGAAGCTCGTGGAGTTGCAGTAGAAGAAGACTTTATAGCGGTGTGGATAATTGTAAAGGAGAAACGGATCGCCAGCATGGTGCCCGGACTCATCGTCCTTGAGTAAGAAGCCGCCTGGAGGGGTCAACCCGGTTTGGTAAGTTATGGTCGCTACCAAGAGTGCGAACAGGAACAATGCATTGCCCATGCGATTGAGGATGGATCATCCTCATGCTTTCTCCGGCCATGGATGTCCCTCTGGTCCAGCAAGACAACATGGAGGATCACATAGACCAGAGCAGCACCGCCGATCCCCATGGCGTAAACGGTGGTCGTTTCATCCCGGCAGCTCCCCATGGCGTATGCACCGACAAGGCTGAGCAGGTCCAGTATCATGGCCTGCTCCAGCGCGCGGTGCTTGAGCAGAGGCCTTATCTGGACGAGGATGATGCAGACCAAGGAGGCCACGAAAGCAACGGAGTTGCAGTAGAAGAAGGCTCTATACCTCCTGGGGTTTGTCGTTCGGAGAATGGGGTCGCCGGCCTTGTGGCCGTCTCCGTTCTCCTGCCAGAGGCCACCGGGCGGATCCAATCCCGCCTGGTAAGTAATGGTGAAAGCCAGAGCTGCGAGGAATTGAATATAACTGGAATATTTCATATCCTTCTTCTCCACTTCTTCCCTGTAAATTGAAGAGAAACAGTGCTTAATTTCCGACTGGAATATGTGGGAATTAAGGCTTGCTTATTTGTTTGAAGAGGAGGAAGTAAAATAGGGACACTAGTACCTACCTATGTTCTTGACGAAATAAATCTCGAAGCTTTGCCCAAAAATTATTATTGCTTGCCCGTTTTCTCACAACTTGAATCACAATCATGAAAACAATATTCAGGACTATGACGAATATCATAATCCCGTATATCAAGCCGGCATACACGAAGCTATTTTCCAGGCGGATGCCAGCAGAATACGAGCAAATGAAGAGAAAGACCATGACCATGCTGCCATACACCACAACCACTGTTTGGCGAATCCTCCTCGTCAGGAGGACCACAAGGACGAGCAGCGACGCCATGAATGCCGTGGTGTTGCAGACGAAGAAGGATGTCAGGCGTCTGCCCTTGAGAATGGGTTCTCCTGGCCGGTGGCCATCCTCAGTGTTGTCCCAGAACCCACCCGGGTGGTC
The DNA here is from genome assembly GCA_947311845.1 of Poa pratensis. NCBI lineage: Eukaryota > Viridiplantae > Streptophyta > Magnoliopsida > Poales > Poaceae > Poa > Poa pratensis. The sequence continues at coordinate 5,673,538 of CAMZMU010000084.1, forward strand.
TGCCCACTCACGTACGTGATGGTCAGCGTGAACGTCGCGAGCTGCATGAGCATCTCGCGGAGCCGTTCCCCATGTGATTCGAAGTAGAACAGATTGTCTTCGTCTTGCTCGGGCGCGGGAGCCAACACCCACTGAACCACGACGTAGGTGAAGACGGCAGCTACCAGCAGCGAGGTGTAGACGGCGGTGAACGTGTCCCGGAAAGTGCCAGCGGCGTAGGCCCCGATGAGGCTGAGCAGGCCTAGTACCATGACCAGCACCAGCGGGATGACAATGATCCTGGGGTTTTTTTGGCGACGAACTTGGAGGAGTAGAAGGAGGACGAATACCATGAGGGACGAAGCGAATGCAGTGGCGTTGCAGTAGAAGAATACCAGGTACCGCACGTACTGGGTGGATCTGATGATTGGGTCGCCGGGGAGGTGGCCGGCGGTGTCCTGCCAGACACCCCCAGGCGTGTTGAACCCTGCGGCGTAAGTCGCCGTAGCCACCAACGTCGCCAGCAGCAGGATGCTCCTGCCCAGCTCCCTCATAAACTTCCTCTCATTTGTGGTGTTGATTGTCTGGTTGATGATACGAGACCCCATTTGCTGATCTAGCTCCGCCATCCTAAGTTCAATTTGTTCGATGGGAGACGACTGAAGATCTCTAAAGATATGCAGAGTGTTGCGAGCAGCAGCAAAAGTCCAAAACAATTGTTTACGACCCCCGATCGAGACATGTGCCCTCGAACGCGGAGTCTTGTTCAAACCAGACACCCACCCCCAGGCGTGTTGAACCCTGCGGCTACCGATGCAAGACCCGTTTATCCCGTGTGTCTCCGCCGTAAGTATGATATAAGATCCAGACAGGTTATAACGAATTAAATAATATATTTACACTTACATAAAGGAGATAACAAATCTGAAGACTAATTGGAGGGTCCGCTCGCGTGTCCCTCTGCTACAGCAGAGAGAGGCGACACCGAGGCGATCTAGGGTCTTCCAGTACTCGCCGGCGATATCGCCGCTCCCCTCCGCCTCCGGTCGCCGCTCCGGCACCGGGAGGCGGGGGAGCTCCGGTTCCCGTCGCGGGTGTAGTTTAGGTTGTAGATTAGGTGTGCGTGCCGGGCGGCGCCGTTGCGGACGGAGGCGATGGCGCCGGCGTGGGGCTCTGTCCTCCCCCTCCTTCCCCGTTCCGGCGTTCGTCGGGGAGGCAGTGGAGGTTGTTCGTCAGGCGCGGTTCTCCTGCTGTGCTCCTCTGGCCGGCCGTGGAGGCGAGGGGAGGAGCCAGTGGGAGACGGTGCTCTGTTTTTGGTGCTAGTGAGCTGGTTGGTCTTCTTCTTTGGGAGTCTGCTGCGGCTGGCCATGGTGGTGAAGCGAGCAGGCCTTGGAGACGGTGTGGTGCGGGCGGGCCTGGTCGGCGCGGCGTCGGTGGGAAGTTGGGTGGTGCTGGAGTTTCGGAGCTTAGGCCGTGGTCGTTCATCGAGCCAGATGCCGTCGCGGAGCGGCGGTTGGATCTTGCGGTCGTCTTCCTCAGGTGGTGGCTCCTCTTCTCCGGCGGTGTGCGGTACGGCGGCGCCGGCGTGGATTAGGTTTCTCGGGAGAGAAGGTGGTGGACCTGATTGTGTTTGTTCCAGGATGCTCGGGGTGCTTTGTGCAAATTGCAGGGTCCTTCTGTAATTTTCTTTTATGCTTTGGACTTCTTTGTAATTTGTACTGAGTATGCTGATTATATGGATCGGGTCCTTTTCCTCAAAAAAAAAAAAAAAAAAAAGAAAAGAGAAGAGAGAAAGAAAGCGGGATCTCATGTAAGAGCCAGCTGCACACTATGTGAGAGTGTAAGGTGGGTCATGCATTAATACAATAGTTCATTTATATAGCCAACTATTATACATGGTAGCGATTTCGCCTAAGGAGGTGACGGCTTTGGTGCGGGAGGAGTTGGCGTTGCGGGTTTTCGCCACACGCGAGATCCCGGAGACTAGTTTTTTGGTTTTTGCCTAGAGTGATTTTTCCCTTACTCAAAATTCTGTACATAAAGCTCTATTCTATCTAATCGGATGGCGGATACGACCGCCTTTAACCTCAAAAAATAATCTTATACATGGTGGCTATAAGCAGACTGTACATGAGATGAGAATGACATATAGCCAGCTCCGGATCTATTATTAACCATGCTCTAATCAGTCGTCTGTGGCGAGACAGTCAACCCGTGAAAAACCGCGCGGCTTGCATCGTTACCTGCGTCGTTATATGTGTCTACTTTATTTAAAATACTAGTGCTCATTACTAAATTGCATTCGCTATTGGCTCAACCTGGGTGAGGTTGGATCGATCCTCGGTTAGACTACTCCCCACTCGGCCACTCTCCATGTTATTCCTTCCTTTGAATAATACGACTTGTCATTGAATGCCACTTGATGCATGCATCTCGGCACCAGTGCACCCGTTTTTCATTGTTTTTTGAAAATGGTATTTTTGAGTATAAAAAACTTCAATTTTGTGGACATGGACGCGTATAATTGATGGTATGTATATTGTGCAAATTTTCGGTACAAATCACATTTTATTTTTGGCTACAGTAAAATACCAAATTTGTGACTGTATAAAGTAGAAAAAATCCCCTATTTCATGCCCGTGCAGAATTTCCATTTCGTTCAACCCAACGCATTCCCATCCGAGTTAAGCCCCGAGATGTCTCGGAAAACGCGACGGTTCCTCTCTTTCCAAATGTTCCACATAATGTAAATAGCATTGCCAGTGAATTCCCCGCGCCAATCGTTAAAAAATAATAAGTCCAGAGCCTGAGAACTTGCTTGTGGCAAGATGGTTAGGAAGGTGGTTGTATACCCCCAGTCCACCGGAGTTCAAACTCCAGGTTTGACGATGGTGTTTCTCATTTAAGGCAGAATATTCTTCAGTGGCAGGCGACGTTCCCATCGACAGCGAGGCGCCCGTGGTGACTTCGTCAATCTCGACGACCCTCCGACTCGGTCTCTCGGAGGTGCTCATAGGGTAGGGTGTGCGTGCGTGCATTCATAGGGGTGAGTGTGTGCACGTGTATATGAGCGCCTGCGTTGTACTGTGTTTAGAAAAAAAAAAGTCCAGAGCCTCCTAGGAGCTCACGCACGCTGATGCCATAAGGAGTAGATTGATGCTGCCAGCAGCAATTTCTTCTCCGTTGCTCGCCAACTCCCTGAACTTTGTGGTTTTTGATAGTTGGATGAAGTGTATGAGGTTGGTTGTGTTCGGTTGTGTTCCCTATTACTATCTCGGCTCACTCTTAAAACAAGTGGTTTGATAGTTGGATGAAGTGTATGAGGTTGGTTGCATTCCCTGTTCCTATCTCGGCTCACTCTTAAAACAAGTGCCAAGTCTCCTGTCAGGTGTTGCTCCGCCTCGCCATGGCCCATCACGCAGATTCCGGATTAGTGCAACGGGTGTTTTAACACCATTATTAAGTTGCGGTTCCATATTACAAAAACTCATCCATCCCACAGGAGAACCATCTGACTAAAACAAAAACGAATTAGTCTTTGTTAATTGGATTTTGCAAGAAAGCTATGTTAGAAGTTAGAATAGCATTGGGCAAGCAGGTGATACGATACAATTTCCGACCGGAATCGGCCATACGTACAAAGAGGTTCAGATTGAATATTCTCATTTGATTTGAAAAGTCGCCTAGAGGAGCCAGTCTTGCAGCGGGAGCAGATCGGCGTTGCCCGTGCGGTCCAGGATGGCGCGCACGTCGGCCTGCATCTTCTCCGCCTCCGCCTTCTTGTCTTCCCAACGCCGACGCCACTTGTCTTGAAAAACAATCAGTTCGGCACGGTACATCAGGATGATCGCCCCGACGAGCAATAGGGTCCAGCCGATCCAGCCGGCAACAAGGGCGCCGGACATGAGGCCGACAACGCCGATCACGTCGCCCTTCAAGACGGGCTTGGGCGGCTTCAGCTGGCAGCGAAGGATCCTCTCCGACCGGCGGACGGCCTCCTCCATCGCCCGCACCTGACACAGCCGCAGCCCCGACGCCCTCAGCCGCCGCATCCGCCGTAAAATCAAACTTCTATTTGTATATACTAATATAGTTTGATAGTTGAATAAATAAAATTTGAAAATAGGTTTCATGATGAATTAATGGATACTCCCTCCGTGCATGAATATAAGACGTTTTACCTATTTCACATGTTGTTTACATGACACTAAAATTAGTGAACATGCACACTAAAATGTGTCTACATACATTTGTATACATGCGCATGTGGACAAATGGTAAAACATTTTATATTAAAAAACGGAGGGGTACCTATTTACTATTGTAGAGGTTGATAGTTTTTTAAAAAACTTGGTTAAAGTTATTACTACCTCTGGATCGAAATAAAGGTCGTAGAAACTATACTATGGTACAAAAATCCTACAGGCTCGCCACAATGTTTAGGGATCGGAGGGAGTATTAGTTTTACTTTTTAAAAGAAAACGGACGGGGTATTAACGCTTTAGTATTACATTCATAAACCGAGATAAAGACCGCTGACTCAGTATTTCAGAGGTGCTAATAGGGGTAGGATGTACCAGTGTGCGTTCATAAGGGTGAGTGCGTGCACGTGTATGTGAGCGTCTGCATTGTAATGTGTTTCGCAAAGAAAAAAAAAGATAAAATGAGGAATATTACTCTTAGTGCTGCATAAAATATTATTGACAATGCAGAATGAGATTCGTTACCCGTTGCAGCCGGTAATCCGGCGAGCCGGAGATAGAACGAGTCGCTGTCGGGAGTTGCGCCAAACTTGACAGTGTCAACCAACTCCCCGGCCCACACCAGACACCTCGTCATGTCTCCCTTGGACGTGGCGCTGGTCAGGTTGGCGTAAGCGTATGCACTCCGCCACACACTCCTCCAGCGTCCTGTTTCTTACACGCACGAACCTGTCCGGCGGTTTCATCCCCGGGCCCCGGCAGCGCCAAGAACCTGTCACCGGCGCCGCCGCACACACTCAACGCCTCCTTCCGCTGGCACCCCTCCGAGAACCTACCCTTCTGCCACTCCTCCGTGCTCGCCGGCTCAATACCGTCGAGGCAGTTGCACGTCGGCGTGGGCGTCACCGTCCAATCGCAGTATCCGTTGGGGCCGCAGTAACCGTAGTGGTCGCACTGGTAGATTGGCCATTGCTCGAGGACGGCCCACGCCGACGAGCTAGCATTCCAGCTCTGGATCTGGAGCTCGCCGGAGTAGGTCAGCACGAACCTGGTGAGCCAGGCGCCGTCCGAGAGGGTGAAGGTGGTGTAGCTCTCGTCCTTGTCGTGCACGATGGCCAGGTAGACGGTGATGGTGCTAGTGCTGGTCGTTTGGAACTGGTACTGGCTCTTCACCCGGCACTACACCACGGTATAGTTTTAGGGGCACTTTGGTTGGGGCATTTTTCAAAGTGCCCCAAAAGCTAATAATTAGGGGCACTTTAGCAAAGTGCCCCTAAATGGCATATCTTTTGGAGCACTTTAGCAAAGTGCCCCTAAATGGCATAGCTTTTGGGGCACTTTGATGAAATGCCCCTAAATGGCATAGCTTTTGGGGCACTTTGATGAAATGCCCCTAAATGTCATAGCTTTTGGGGCACTTCGAAGTGCCCCTAAATGTCATAGCTTTTGGGGCATATTCTCAAAGTGCCCCTAAAGCTCAATACCCGAAATCATATCATTGCAAATACAAAACAAACTTAGCAGTTCACATCAAATTACTACAGTTCAAATCACATCAACATATTACAGTCCATAACTTAGCAGCTAACATCAAATTACTACTACCACATAGTTACTACTACCAAAGTTCACATCATAACTTAGCACATAGTTAATATGTACAGTCCATAACTTATCACAACTAATGGTGTAAACTAGTTTGAGGAGATAGATGTGCTCCTTTCTTGCCCTAGTCGATGATCTCAAGAAAGTTGAGACCAATGTTGTCCATCAACAGCTCCAACTTCACCAGCAGCACTGAACCTTCAACAATGGCAGCAGCAGCAGTAAAATCAGTCCACCCCTGGGAGAAGATGATCAGAGAACCATTGTCGTGGTACTGGCAGTCAATATCTCCATTTCCATCTTGAAGAACAAAACCGTTCCTGAACAGAAGTGCTGTTCCATTGATTGGGTACTGGAGACCATGTACTGCCTCAGAAGGCATAAACTGACAAAAATAGACAGTACAAGTTCTGTCAGTTATATTTGTGCAATATGAAAGTGCACTATCTCAATAAACCATGAAAATAGGAGTAATTAAGAATCTAACCAGTGCTTCATCTTCAATGTTGTCACTATCCATTTTGTGGACAAAGAAGTGCTTCTGATTCATTGGCTCATAGAACTCATCTTCAGTAGGGAGGTAAACATCTTTGATGATGCCAAGTAAGATTGCAGACATGTCAACATCAGTGATTGTCTTGATGTCTGAGAAGATAGTCCTGTGCACAATGCTGTGGATGCCAGATGGAACATCTACAAGCACTGCTCACAAAATTAAGAGAAACATGTCATCTATTGTTGCTGCATGTAATTGTTGCATTACCTCACAGAAAATGTAAGAACATACCAGCATTCCCTAAATTTGCAGCCTTCTCTGCACCAAGGTAATTGTAAACCGTGAACATGAACAACTTCTCACTTTCCAGGTAATTGAAATGGATGATATCTCCTTCAGTAATTGTGTACTGTCTAATCACTGAAAGCCAGTAGGGCCCTGATAGCCCCTCAAGGCGTAGGTTGAGCCCCCAATAGCAGAGTGTGTAGTACGGGCAAGACAATTTTCCCCACGAAGGTGACTCGAGGGTTTATATCGAACTCTCGGGAATCAGTAGTGGAAGCTTTACCTCCTTATCCTTCCCTTGGAAACCTGCAAACAAAGATAAATTGTTTTGTGCCCTCAACCTCACCAAGTGGTTGTCAAGCACAAGGTGTGAGTAAGTTATGAATACAAAACAATAAATAAAAATGCAATGATGGTATATAAATATGCATGGATGATGGAAACAATGATAAATGATATTTTTGGGTTTTATATGATGAATGAAAGATGCAAAAGTATTTTTGTATTTTCGGATTTAATTATGGCTGAAAATGAAAAGTGTGTGAAAGTTGTTGGAAAGTTGTTTCTTATGATTAAAAATGGACCGGGGTTCATGGTTTCACAAATGCACTCTCTCTTCAATGATGTGGTGGACAATGGAACACACAAGTTAACATATGAGATTGCAAACAAAGTTTCATGACAAGTTATAATCATATGGGCATCACGTCCTAACATAGAGATCTTTTGGTTATTAATCTCTCTTATACTCCACTAAGATGCGAACTAAATCATAACACCTTAGTATTAAGATAAATCAAAGCATAGCAATAAGTTTCATGACATGAAGTTGAAATAAGAACATGCTAGATCTAGTCATGGAGTAGTGGCATGGTCACACCCACATCTCCGGTAGCAAGGTATTTCTTTTTATCCCTAGTGAGGCAATAAAGTAAGGTAAAATACCCAAGTGGATCGCGGAACTTTCTCTCACGTTCACCGCACTAGCCACCCCCCGTTACTCCATCTAATGCACACGTTTCCCCTCACACGCTCTCATAAACATGCTTGATCATAACAAGTAAACAAGAACGGGGTACATAATATGCATCTACTTTCATAACTGAAGTAAAACAATTGCAATCTCACACATATATTAACTCATAAAGATCCACCAATTACATAGATGACCGTAATCATGTTCGGCAGCTCATACGGTGCTAATTAGTGAAGCACAAGAGAGAAAGATACATAAGTTACTTCCACAAACCCATAGTCCAGGGTGGACTACTCCCTCTTCATCATGGAGTTGATGGAGATGTCGTTGGAGGAGGTGGAGACCTCTCCGGCAGCGCCCCGCCGGAGTTTTCCCCCTCCAATCTGCAGCTCCTGATCTCTGTTTCGGTGTTTCTGTGTTTGTGCGGCGCTCCTTTCTCGAAACGCAGGGGACCTTTTTTATAGGCGTTTTTAGGTCAAGACGAAGTCGGTGGACAAAAGATCGACGGCAGAAGAGCCACGAGGACCAAAAGGGTGGGTCCCACGCGGCTACAGTACTTGGCCGCGTGGGCCCCCCTTTTTGTGCCTTCTGGACTCCGTTTGCTTGATTCCTTCGCTCCCAGGTCTTCCTCCTTCCAAAATATTGACGCCTGTATTTTTCCATAATTTTTAGACATCGTTTGGGTCCCTGAAACATAAAAGGAAAGAAATAGGGTTTTCTGCCTGCGCAGGGTTAATTCGATAAAAATAGGGGAACTTGTGAATTATTCCCAAAATCATAATAAATCAATGATATAACCCTTATATGATGCAAATATGATGGGAATATGAATAAAATAATGCAAAGTTCATGTATGCATTTTACATGCATCAGGCCCACACAGTTCTGTCTGCAATTCATTCTTCTGAAGGAAGAAGTCGAACTTGCGCCATGCTGTGCTCCTAGCCACCATCCATTTCCCTGGAACAAAATGGTTCATCCTGTCCTTGAAGGTACAAGGGATAACCTTGTAGTTGATCAAGTATCCAGAATTAGTACTTCATTTTTCAAAAACATCTACAGAAACATTTACAGAATTGAGACAATGCTGATCTAAAACTACATATAGCTTAATCATCTATAGAATTCAGAAACATCTATAGAGCACAAATGCAAAATTTATTGGAGATCAGCGCCATTGTCTGATACATTTGCAGGGAATTAATTTGCAAACTTTTGTGATATGCTGACAAGAAGGCAGCGTGGAATAACAATGCTGATCTAAAACTACATCTAGCTTAATCATCTATACAGACATTTATAGAATTCAGAAACATCTTCAGAATTCATACTATGTTTATCTCAAATTGCATCTTGGTTAAAACATCTTACCAACTTAGTCTCGAATCCCTGCATCACAACCACTTGAAAGGAGTCAGCATGCCTTCTTGGTCTGCCACAGTACAGACCTGGCTGCTCACAAAACCTGCAGCGCTCTGCGTCCATGTTTCTCGAAGTCAAGCAAACTGCTGCAGTAATTGACAAGAAACAGGAAGAAATCAACAAGTGTAAGAAGAATCAAGAACTAACACCGTAGAACAGAGAGAGGAAGAGAGAAACTGCTTCAAGAACTCACCCTTTCACTCTGTGTCACAGCTGAATCCTCCAAAAGACAAATGTCAGCAGTTCCATAAGTACTTAGTAATTTACATGATAGAAACCACACAGTTCACAGACCACACAGGTCACAATTCACACAGTTCACAGACCAAACAACATGAAGATAAGGACCTACACATATACTTCAGTTAACAACCTAGACATATACTTCATATAAACCTTGATAAGGAGTCACATCTTCAATTAACTGGAAGCTTCTGAATGTTCAGCCTCAGCCCACCATAGCAAGCTTCTTTGAAGTTGAAGATGACGACATGTCCTTCCTCCAGCTTGAATTCCTTAGCAGCTTTCTTCCACTCACCAGTCATTATGGCATTGTTTGTCAACTTGGCCATCTTCATCTTAATGCTGAAAGCCCTGGTATTGAAATCAAGGATGGTACACAGTTTTTTAGCTTCTGGCAGATGACTCTGCAGGTACTCCTTACTGAACTTAGCTCCAAAGACCTATTATGTATGAGCAGTTAGCACATCACATCAAGAACAGCAGTAACATTCACAAATTCAGATAGGCCAGTAGCAATGTCTTACCATCTTGCATTTGTAGTCAATTACATTGGAACTGGTGAGCTTGTGGACATAGAGCTTGATATCTCTATGGCCACACCCCTCACAGTACTCATCAAGAAAGTCAAGCTGCTGTTTTTGTGAGGTACATGTCGTTTCCAAACATGCAAACCTTGTCAAAGTTCCTGTCAGGAGTGTATAATTCTTCTTTTGGTCCTACAGACAAAGGAAAATAGAACTACATAAGAATACAAGCTAACACAGCAACTATAAGAATACAATCTGGCACAACAACTATAAGAACACAAGCTAACACAAACTGTACTGTATAACTAATTTGAACAGCAGAACAGAACTGATTGAACAGGGATAGTACCTCTGAACACCAGCTCCTCCTCTTGTCCAGCAGAGCCCCCAGGCAGACCAGAGCCCCCAGGCAGAGTAGAGCCCCCTGGCACAGGAAAGCCCCTTGGCAGAGGAAAGCCCCTTGGCAGAGGAATGCCATCTGCTAGAGCTGAGCCTTCAAAGTAGCCCCCATCCACCAGTGCAGTCAAATATGTGGCATAATCTGGATCTGTGCCTTTGTCAGCTAGGACATCTTGAATAGTTCTCTTCTGCCTAGGGGTGTCAGCAGCTTTGTTGCTCTCCACAGGCGCAGGCACAGTGTTGTCTTCGTCATCACTATCCCTGATGAGAATAAGCACCTTCTTCGGATTGGTTCCCATTGCTCTGCACACAGATGAACCAAGCAGAGTAATAGTAAGTTACAGTTTACAAGTTAAGTTGTTGCAGTAGTTTCTCACTTCTCAGTGTACAACAGACTCAAAATCTTGTGCAACAATACAATTAAAATGAAGTCTCTGATCAGTGAGGTGTGACAAATAAAACTGCATTATGTTTTGTAGCAGTGTTATCTTAAATTTTTCTAAGTTAGTAAATGCCTATACTGCTAGATGGCATACTAGTGCTGCTATAAATGCCTTCACATTGAATTATCATTTCAAAGCTTTTGACTGAATATTGTTCTGAAGCATACTGACTATTAGTGCAAAGATTATGCGAAATGTTGATGCTATTAGTGCAAAGATTGATAAATCATAGTTTTAATTTCAGGTTTTCTCAATCAGAGAAGCTGACAAGAATGACTTCAAGTGCCTAGCAGAGGTGTTTGGTCCAGACTGGGCAATGCAGCATACTATTCCTCATGTATGTATATCTACTACATCTAAACACTAGACATTATTTTAGCATGTACTAAAGCCAATGCACCACACTCCTAGAGACAACTTTTAAAAAAAGAGATGTAACAACTCAACTTGAACTACTGCATCAACTCAACTTGTACTACCTGCATCTTGAAATCATAGGTGCATGTACTCTCAATCGACGGATCTACATACCATTCACCAAGATTCACTAACCCTAAACTAGACTAGTTCTCTTGCGGTGAAATCCAGATGAATCAATAACCCTAACCCAGATGAATCAATAACCCCAACCCTAGATTGACACAGGAGACTTACCGTACACAAGGAGAAGCTTGCCGGCGGCGGTTCTTTCCCTTCCCTAGCCGGCGGCTTGCGGTTCGGCGGTTCGGCGATTCAGCGGTTCTGCGGTTCTGCGGTGGGAGAGGAGAAGCCAAGAGAAGAGAAGAGGAACTGACTGATCGATGCGGCGGAGACGCCTGGGCAATTAGTTTAAGTATTTGGAGTTTTTGCACGTAGGTCCTCCTTTTAGTTTAAGTACTGAAAGTACACCCTTCCACCTACGGATGTTTAACCAAAACCCCCCTATCTGATATGTCATCTCCACGCATTCGAACCAATCCCCTCCCACTGCATCGCGGCGTGAGCGCGGCGGCGGAGAAACCCTAGCGACGAGCGCGGCCGCGGCGTAGAAACCCTAGCGCGGAGGTGGCGGAGAGCAAATCTACCTCGTCCTCGACAACGCCGGCGTGGAGGCGGTGGAGAGCAAGTCTAGCTCGTCGTCTCGCGGAGCAGAGGAGAGGACTCCGTCGCCGTCGACGCCAAGCTCGTCGACACCGCGGAGCAGAGGAGAGGAATCGGTCGCCGTCGACGCCGAGCTCGTCGCCCGTTGCTGCTCCGCCGAATCAGACGGGGAAGGTGCTCCCCGTCGCTGATCCGCTGAAGGTGCTCCCCGTCGCTGATCCGCCGAATCAGACGGGGAAGGTGCTCCCCGCACCTCATGGATCCCCGCACGTCCTTCCGTCCTTCTTCCAGCTCATCAGGTTAGTGTTCCGTCCTTGCTGATGCTTGATTGCTTCGTGCCCATACTTGCTGGATTGCACTTATTGTTGCCCATACTTGATTGATCTAGTGTATTGTCGTACTCACAAAATTGCATGCTACACATGCTAATTCAGTAGAGTTCGCAGGTACTGTTTGATTGGATTATAGTTTGGTTTGCAAAGGTACCAGTATAAATATAGGAAGCCATGGATAAATCCTGGTTGTCAGCACCAAGGTCAAGTAAAGTTTATGAAGATGGAGTAATGAAATTCATAGAGTTTTCTGCCAAAAATGCTGGAATGGTAAATAGAGTTCTATGCCCTTGTAGAAATTGTGCTAACAGGTTCTGGATAAGTCCAAATTTGGTAATTGAACACTTGGTATGCAAGGGTTTTGTTCCTGGATATACTACTTGGATATCCCATGGAGAAAAATTTGATGATAGTGAGCATTCCAACCCTCATGAACCTGCAGTTGGTAGTGAGTCTGACAGTGAGCCTGAAGAATATGCTGACAGCCATGAGATGAACCAATTGTTGATTGATAGCTTTGGAATGTATGACAATGCTCAGTTAAGAGCACATGATGATGAAGATAGTGGTAGTGAAGATGCTGATGTCTGCGATGACTTTGATGCTGACCCAGAAGCGTACTATGTCCAAACTATGTCCAAACTGCAGTTCTTGGTAAAAATTATGAATATAAAAACACATGGAAAGTGCCCAACGCCTGCTACGATGCCATTCTGTCGTTGTTTAAAGAAATACTTCCAGAGGGTCAGGATCTGCCTAAAAAATTTTATGCATCCAAAAGGTACATCAAGGATGTTGGCATAGGGTATGACAACATAGATGCATGCAAACATGACTGCATCATGTTCAGAGGCCCTAATGCCAATGCGTCTGTGTGCCCTGTTTGCAACACTAGTAGATGGAGGAGTGTTAAGAAAGGAGTAGATGGGAAAAGGGAATACAAGGTTCCACAGAAAGTTATTAGGCATTTCAAATTGAAGCCTAGGGTTAGAAGGCTATTCATGTCAACCAAAATGCACCCTACATGACTTGGCACAGTACTGGAAGAACGAGAGACACAAAAATGCGACATCCAGCTGATTCCCCAGCATGGAAACAATTTGATTTGAAACATGAATGGTTTGGCAAAGAACCTAGGAACATTAGGTTCGGATTATGCACTGATGGGTTTAACCCATTTAGAAGCATGAACCAGCGTACAACATTTGGCCCATTTTTCTCATTCCATACAACCTACCACCCTGGATTTGCATGAAGCAGTCCAATTTCATCCTCAGTGTCCTAGTGCCAGGAAGGAAAGCACCAGGAAAGGAGATGGACATTTACATGCAGCTCACCCTTGATGATCTTCAAGAATTTTGGAAGCTGGAGTCTAGACTTATGATGTTGTTCTCAATAGAAAGTTCATATTGCATGCCGCTCTATTATGGACTATCAGTGACTGGCAAGGAAGGGGATGCCTTAGTGGTGAAAGCTTGCTAACTTGTTCTCACTGCCTACTGAACACCTGGTCAAGATATTTGAAACATGGGAAGAAGACTTGCTTCCTCGGACACCGCAGATTCTTGGATGATGAGCACGTGTACAGATTTGATGCATCTTCCTTCAATGGGAAAGTTGAACTAAGAGGACCTCCAGCACAACCTTCAGGGAAAGAAATTTCTGACATGGTTTCATGTATACACACAGACTATGGAAAGATGCAACAAACAAAGAGGAAAAGGAAGAAAAAATCTGGAGAAGAAGAGTATGATGACATATATGAGCATACTGTAGAGGAAACATTCAAAAAGAAGAGTGTTTTCTTCAAACTGCCATATTGGCACACACTTCTTGTCAGACACAACTTAGACATCATGCACATAGAGAAGAACGTTTTTGACAACATTGTTGGTACTTGTCTTGATGTAGATAAGAAATCAAAGGATGGATTGAATGCTAGGCTGGACCTAAAAGAAATGAACATAAGGGCTAAGTTGCATGCTGACACAAGAGGCCCAAAACCTATAATTCCTACAGCCATTTTCCAGATGAATCAACAAAGAAAGATGCATTTCTGCATGGTAATTAAGCATGCAAAATTTCCTGATGGTTACACATCTAACTTTTTCCACAAGGTTCTATTAGATAAGAAAATTCTGGTGGGCCTGAATACACACGACTGTCACATCATCATGCAAGATTTGATGCCTTTAGCACTGTGTAGATCATTGCCTGAGAGTGTAGCTGTACCATTGATAGGGCTATGCAAGTACTTCAAGATCATGTATCGTAAAGTGGTTGATGTTGAAGAGGTTGAGGAGTGGGAATCTAAGATTGCAGAAATTTTATGTCAGCTAGAAATGATATTTCCTCCTGCATTTTTTGATGTCATGGTACATGTAACTATGCACCTAGCAACTGAATTAAGGAAAGCTGGACCAATGGTTTACAGAGCCATGTGGTCAACTGAGAGGATGATAGGTGACATGAAGAATTCAGTACAAACCACAAGTCACCCTGAAGGTTCAATTGCAGAGAACTATCAGTTTGAAGAGAGCCTCAACTTCAGCTCAAGATATTTGCTTAATAGTGCTACTAATATTAATAAAGCTCCAAGACATGATTTATAATCATGGACCTTTAGCTGATGCTAAAAAATATTTGAGGATAATTGGGAGGCCCTTATCTGCTTTTTCGTCCATTGAACTGGATTTCACAACATGGACACAAGCTCAGAGATGTGTGCTTGTGAACTACCCAAAAATTGAAGAATATGCCCAGTGAGTATCCCTTAGTTGAACCTTACATGTGTGCATAGAAAACACACAGATATGTAACCCTTTTTTAATTCATGTAGAGCACACAAGAATTCACTGCAAGTTGGGAGAAAGAAGTCCAGGAGGGAGATTGAAATTTCACACCATAATAATTTCCATGACTGGTTTGGGGACCATGTATGTGGAATACAAATTAATTTGTTTCCAAGAAGCATGACATAGTATTTACAAATTCCACTTTTATCTTAGGTACAACTACTCATTGACCAAGGAGTTGATCTTCCTGCTGAAGTGATTACCTTAGCCAGAAAACCATACATGATGGCGAGATCATACAGTAGCTACTGCATAAATGGATGTACTTATCATACGCACTCATATGGTTTGGGAAAGGCAACACAATGTGATGGTGTCTCAGTAGTTGCAAAAACGTCTAGTTACTCCAGTGCTAGGGATGTGAACCCAACTCTAGGAGATGTGTCTACTACGGCAGAATAACTGACATTCTGGAGTTGAACTATTCCAATGAAGGGCATGTTGTGCTTTTCAAGTGTGATTGGTTCAAAAAAAATGGTGTTAGGGAGTTGGAAAATTTTGGAATAACAGAGGTGAATTTCAACCATATGACCAATGCGAACGATAAAAAAATTGAACCATTTATCCTAGCTAGCCAAGCTAAGCAGGTTTATTACGTGCAAGATCCTGTGGATATTGATTGGCATGCTGTTATTACACCTACAGTAAGGGATTTCTATGATATGGATTCTGTTTTGAACCATGTGAGTCATTCTAAAGTAATGATAATATCAACTGAACTAATTTTAATGACCATGAACTAACCATATCATTGCTTTTGTTTGCAGGACGAACAGTGAATCATACTGAACATGACAAAATGCTGAAGGATCTTAACAGGAAGCTACATAAAATGGATTTACCTTCGGCATATCTAGCTGCAGCCAATGTAACAACATCTGAAGAGACCAGACTAGGCCTACTAAAAATGCCAAGGCTAGAGGCCTCTACTTCTCGCAAGTAGAAGTATGTATTCGAATATGCCTAACTTCATTTGTAATGTTTATCTTGAGATAACAATTTGTTTGATGATTCTGGTGCAGTCTGAAAGGAACTACGATGATCAACAGCATTACTCATCTGATGGAACATTAGATGGAAATGAACAAGGTTACTCCTCTGATGAAACAATTGATGAACAAGGACAAGAGCAAGAGCAAGAGCAAGAGCAAGAGCAAGAGCAAGAGCAAGATCAGGAGCAAGATCAGGATCAATACCAATACCAAGACCAGTACCAAGACCATGACCAAGACCATGACCATGACCAAGACCAAGTTAAAGCAGAGAAAGGTACGTAGTTAACTGAAGTTAAAGCAAGGAAACTAGTAGTAACAGCAGTACTAGTCATTCATCAAATAAATAGTAGTTTCTTGAAGTAGTTATGCATCCTGTATGCAGATATTGAAAAGAAGACAACTAGAGGACCTACAGAGCTGAAGAAGTTTTGGAATAAACATGGTCGAACAACAAAGTGAAGCTTGTATTTAACCATCTTGGGCAGCCATGTGGACTGAAGACATCAAAATTAACAAGCTTTGTGAGTTATTTGGTGAAAGGAAGGGATGTTTCTCTTGCTGCTGTAAATTGGAGGAAGGTACCACGTTCTGAGAAAGAAAAGATGTGGATGACTATAAAGGTATTAGTTATCTTGATTTGTCACTGATGATGTACATGTACATAGTTCTCATAAAAACCTGACTCATTGTTTTCTTAACGCAGTCTTTCTTTGAAATTGATGAATCACACAAGGAATGGGTGCTGAAGTCAGCAAGTAAAAAGTGGAGGGCATTCAAATCTTTTTGAGGAAAAAATATTATGATGCAGAGTTGTCTGTCAAACAAAACATAGACAATGGTTGTGAAAAAAGAATCCACGACAAACAATGGGCTTGGCTTGTTAAGCATTGGAGATCCGAAAAATATCTGGCAAGTACTTGACTAGAAATTAAATGAAATATTCTGCAATCTGCTTGCCACATGTGGATATTAATTGTTCTTGCTATAATGTGTGTAGACACTGTGCGCCAAGAATAAAACTTCAAGGGAAATGCAAGATAACTTTCGGCATACTGCAGGCACTAGGAATTTTGCAGTAGTGCAAGAAATAATGGTAATTGGAAAATTATTTTGTAGTGCTATATCTATCAATGTATTGTTAGATAATTAGTATGCTATTAATTAGTTGTATCTGAAAATATGCAGGAAGTGGAATTGGGAAGAAAAGTGTCTAGGGCAGAGTTGTATCGAAAGGTGCATACCAATAAAGACGGGGATGCAATTGATGATCACTGCTCTAAGAAAATTGTATGTGAACATTTCATATCGGCGTACGTGAAGCAAATGTTTATTGCTAACATAATTGCATCTCATGTGCTTTGTGTTTCGTATATGTCTTAACAGGCAGAAATTACAAGGGAACTCGAAAAAGAACCTGCACTACATGGAGAAGCACACAGCTTTGGTGATTTGTACTCGAGAGTCTGTACAGAGTCAAGGCGTTCCAGAATGCCTGGTTTTGGTCTAATGGTGGGCGGCAGTTCAACTAAAATGCTTGATCAAGCATTGCTCACACTGAGGGATACACAAGAGGAAAACTTGGAAATGAGAGGATATATCCAGCAACTGGTTGCCACACAGTCAGCTTTGATTGAAAGAAGCCAACTAATGGAGCAGAAGCTAGAGTACCTACTAACAAGAAATGGAGAAATTTCAAACAGTAGAGAAGAGGAAGCAGAAGGTGAAGCAACAGCAAATACATGGAACCAGCAAATGGGAGCTATGCATGACCAACTAAGCAGCAGGAAAATAGAACCAGCAGTGGACCAGAATAAAGAAATCAAACAGAAAGAAGAAGCAACTGATAGACCACAACAAGCAGAAGTGACAGTAAAATGTGGCAGAAGTCATCCAACAGGAAGCCAAACAACATCAGCAAAGAAACTAAAGGCAACCAGCAGCCAAGGGAATGCAAGGCACTCAACAGCACAAGAGAAAATTGGTACCCAAACTGGTAAGGAGACTGGAAAGGAAGCACAAGAGGAAGCAACAACAGCAGAGAACAATAAGCAAGTAAACTGTAGCCTTATAGCAGCAAAACATGCACTGGCAAACATCAAAGAACAACTAACCAGAAGGAAAACAGTACCAGCACTGGATCAGAAGGAAAACAGTGAGTCAACTGCATTCCAAGAAGCAGCAAAGGCTAGCTACACTGAGCCAACACAAAAAAAACGACAGCACAAGAGAAAGTCAAGCGTTGCAGAAGTCAACCAATTGAAAGCCAAACAACATCAACAAAGAAGCTAAAGACAACCAGCAGCCAAGGAAATGCAATCCAAGCAGAAACACAGGTATCAGCAGCACCTAAGGCAGTTGATGACACTGTAAAGCCTAGCCACAAAAAAGGATATGCAAGCCTAGCCAAGGTTGTCCTAAGTATGTCCAAAATAGATGAACCAAAACCAGAAGCAGCAGTAGCTAAAGGAGATGGGAAGAAATCTAAACGAGATAGCAAGGCAGAAATAGCAGATGAACCAAGCCAAACAAACCCTATACCAGATGCAGAATTAGTAGATATTGAGGCAAGTCAGACACTCCTGCAGCTCATGAAGAACAATAGACTGAAGAACAAGAAAGATGAGAAACAAGAAGCTTCAGATATTTTGGTTGCTGAAAGTCAAAATCCAGGCAGTTCATACAAGCAATTGTTGTCAAATGATGTTAGATTCAAAAAAATAAAGCAAGAGAAGGTAGATGAGATAATTACAACTAAGAAGCAAGTTGCTGGTCCGAAAAAAATAAAGGAAAATATGACAAGGATCCCACAGATTGGCTGCACCCAAGGAAACCCTTGGCGAGAGAAGAAATCAAAACAGAAAGGAAGTGGGATTAACCTCACCTAACAGCGAGCAGTTAGTTGCACTAGGAACAGTCCAGAAGATCTGCAACAATGATTGCGTTGAAGTCCTTGTTAACATGGTGTTGAAGAGTACAACTCAACTCCCACATCCGAAGGGAAGGATGACTATAATCAGTCATGCTGAAGCCCGTCGTATTAGATGGCCCCAAAGAAATGTAAGTCCCACTTACTTGCATCAAAAGGGTATGTATGTACTACTTTATAATCTACTAAACTGTGATGCTGAAAATTGCAGGTCACAAAGCCAGATATAGATGCTTTTGCAGCCAAGGTTTGCAGCAGTATGGAAAAGAACTTGATGCGCTCAGAGGTCAGAATTGTTGATGCAGTAACTGGAAAAGCAGGAAAGCGCCACGGAGGGTGAGAATGGACATTACACCCTCACCAGGTACAATTGGTCCATTTCCATAGAGAATTAATCACAGCAGTGATCCATTTCAGTTAAGTTACCAATAATCTGATTTTCCATGTCTTTTGCAGAACTGACATCACAGCAGTAGGTTTCTACTGGCAACTGGTGCTGGTGCTTTCTACTGGCATTGTTTTCAGGTAGGTTTAAGTTGTCGAAATGTAGGCACTGTTTGGCTGTTCCAAGTGGCATTGTTTCCACATTTCCATAGAGAAGCTTTGCTTGTCTAGTTATCCATTTACCTGACATTTTGTAGATACTGTGAAGTGGAGCTTTGTGGCACTGTGAAGTGAATCTTTCTGGCACTGTCTAGTGAAGTGAAGTTTCAGCTGTGAAGTGAAGTTTGTCTAGTGAAGTTGAACTGAAGTTTCAGTTTCTGTGATGTGCTATTGCTATTTAGAAACTGGAACTGGTACTGTAATAACAGTTGCTATTAGAAACTGGAACTGGTACTGTGCTGTGATGTGATGTTTATTTAGAAACTGGTACTGTATTGTGCTGTGACGTGATGTTGATTCGAATTGAGTGCTGTGATGAATTGAGTGCTGTGATTTGAATAGCAGATTTATTGTTTATTTTGAATTTGCTAGGCATTTTGAAATAGTGCCACTAAATACATTTAGAGGCATTTTGAAATAGTGCCACTAAATACATTTAGAGGCATTTTGAAATAGTGCCACAAAATGTATTTAGAGGCATTTCATCAAAGTGCCCCTAAAAGTATTTAGGGCATTTCATCAAAGTGCCACTAAATACATTTAGGGGCACTTCCTCAAAGTGCCCCTAAAAGTATTTAGGGGCATTTCCTCAAAGTGCCACTAAATACATTTAGGGGCACTTCCTCAAAGTGCCCCTAAATGTAGGGGCACTTTCCATAGTGCCTCTAATGAGTACTTTTAGGGGCACTTCTTGGGGCACAATATAAAGTGCCCCTAAAACTTTTAGAGACACAAGCAAATTGGGCACTTAAAAAAAGTGCCCCTAATAGTTTTAGGGGCACAAAAGTGACATTTAGGGGCACTTTGAAGTGCCTCTAAATCTCAACCGTGATGTAGTGCGGTACCCCGTCCACGGCGCGCTGCGGTACCGTTCCAGAGGAATACCTGGAGGGATGTGGCCGGGTCGCTGCCGTAGGAGAAGATCCCTGGCGAAGGGTCGCCGTGGCCCTTCCAAGACACCAGCCACTCCGCGGAGGCGCGCGTGCCTTGCTTGATCACCATCTTCATGCCTGGCAGAAGCGTGTCGGTTGGGTGGTCGAAGCTCTGCCACAGTATGGTTCCGTTTGGCGACCAGATGGCGAGGTTGCCAGTGTCCAGAAGCACCGCCTCCGGCGAAGAGGAGCTCGAGGCAGCGCCAACGTTGGTCGTCCAAACAACGCGACTAGCGCCATTACGGTCGGCGAGAACTACTCCCTCCGTATCAAAATATAATGACACTACTATGGTTGGTAATGAGCAAGTGTGACTTATATTTTGATACGGAGGGAGTAGATTGGAGGTGGCGGTGAGGGAGATAGTCGGTCCGGCGCTCTTGGTGACGGGAGTTTCCTGGTTGGCGACCCACACGACGCTGAGCTCCGGGATGCCGTTGTACCATATGCCGAGGTGCAGGTTGGCCGGAGCTGAGCTGGACGGTGCGAAGAAGCCCAAGGCGAAGACACCGCCGTGAGAGACGATGGTGTCGCCAGGGGAGAGCGGCTTGCCGGGGACAAGCCAGTCGTCGGACGCTCGCAGGGGCAGGGAGACAAGGATCAGAAGGATCGTGATGGAGCAGGAAAGAGGTGACCAATCCATCTTACTAGTTGAATTTTGGCGTGGCGTCACGCCACGCCCTTAGTGATTTTTTTTTTGTATAATATATGTATTTTTTGTTCACCAAAATGTTAGCCAAATTGAAATGTTCAAATATGTTTTTATTTTGTTATAGACAGGTAGCATTTTTTTTGACCATTTTTGAAATATTTTACAGGATTTGTAAATACTTAGTGGATTGAAATGTTCAAACATGTTTGTATTTCGACGTTAATATTTAATTGTATTCAGAGAAATCCATTTGAATTTGATTTCGCATTTGAAGTTGAATTCGGCACGGCGGCACGCCGCGCCCTTCGTGATAAATTTAATGTATTGTACGTTTTTTGTTTTAATGGATAATATACTTTGTAAGTAGGTTCTGGTTGTTTCGATCTGTGCAGCAGTGACATTAGCTGAACCGTGGTTGTTAAAAAAAACGCAATATGTATAAATATATGGAGATGTACATACATAATTACATAAGGTCTGCACTACTGTTTGTACAAAAACATAGTTGGCTAGGTAGTGCCATCAGGTGCACCATTTAGCCTGAAATGATAAGAGTGCAAGGAAGTGAGGGTGTTGCGAGGTGCACCATTAGGAATACCCAATAGTATTCTCAAGCTGGTTGATAAATTAAACAGAGCACTATTAGTGCATCTGAAGTAAATATAAAGGACAACAGTAGTAGATTAACTATCTTTAATCTGGAACCTCTACATAGTAATTGAATCTTGCAGACACTTAGCTGACAGTCTACAAAAGCAAAAAAAATCTCAAATGAAATGCCAACATCAAAGACAATTAGATAAAATAACAAAATGTTAAATCATGAAGTGAATGTAATTAAGAATTAGGAGATCAACAAACATGTTACACGTAGTGTGCTGGATATTTAACATTATAAATACATTTGGATCAGAATTACATTCATTAATTATACATGTGACAGGTAAAACACATTTGTAAAACAGGACAGATTTGGCTGTAAAATTCAGAATAGTAGTAAAACACATCATGTTGATTACTTACATGGAACAAATTACAGGTGGAATTAGTAGTTGTACTCTCCGCATAAAAATGTCTTAGCAGTTTAAATCTTCTGAATACCTGCTGAATTAGTAAGGATGCAATGATATTTGATAATGTGGAAATAAATAAGGTCTTCTGTAGGGAAATCTGTTCTTTGTGCAGGCTTATTAGGTCGTACCGATGCAAGGATTCAGTGAAATTAAGAAAAAAATCATTCCACTCAATTATCATCTCATGTTATCTTTAATTAGCTTAGATGTCCCTTGTATGTGACTAAATAAATTCAGGAAGATAATTCTGTCCACAAAACTGGATAGCATGGTTTCACTAAAGTGATAAATTAAAGAATTAATAATAGAGAGTAAAACTTATTCAGCCTAGTGGTTCGCCAAAAAGAAAAAAAGGGTGTTCCCATTTGAAAGAAAGCAAATCTGGTCGAAAAGTCCAAATACTTCGGTGTTGCTTTGGTACATTGTGAAGATGACCGTGCACCCTGTGGTTGCAAGTTTCTTCAGCGTTACCATTAATAAGAGTGCAGAAAAACTGCCTCCAAAAAAAACCAAAGGAGAAGTTACATAAATTTAAGCACACTCTAAATCTGCAGTTATACTATACTATACTATGCATCATTCTCAAAAAAAATAAGCTATGGTATATAAAGATATAATCTTATGAAGCAAAAGTGTACTAATATCATATTAACACCCATGCTCAGCTATCTCATGCTTACCAGGCTGAAAATGTTAGCAAGTCAAATCGTCAATCGCAATTAATTAATGAATAAACCCAGAAGGTAACATGCTGAGTGCACTCAACTGGCAGTCAAACGTAGTAGAAAGCATATATATACACTATAAGAAAAATTACGAGTAGGTAAGTTTGCATGCATATGAAATATCTTAACATAAGTAGGACGACAGGAAGAAAATACAAATTCATCCATCAAATTCATACCCTGGTTGACATCTTGTCAGCTACAGTTTCATTGACAGAAGGTATGCTATAATAACAATGAACAATATGTGTAGCAGCTTTTTCTTTTAGAAGAACACCTACACCACATTCGGTAAAATAAATAAATTCATGGGACTGTTTGCCATCCTTGCATTAGAAAACGTGTATGCCTTTTGTTTGAAGCAGTCTATATAAAGGGTAAATCGAAAATCTGAGAGGTACCACTGTTAATTATCCAGCATCATCCCAATCATCTGTAAATACTCGAACTGCTTGTGTACTGTGCTAGTAGTCAACTCGTAACGTTGATACCAGACAATGGCATGAATTAGAAGGCAACAAAAAAAGCTTTATGCAAGCAATACAGCTAGGAAACATCAAGCTTAAATAATATTTTAATTCACAAGTTGTAAGCACATAGCACAAATTGGAGAACAACTGAACAAAAGAGACCAAGCTGAAGGAAAATGAGGAAAACAAACATGGCCTTCCTAAGCAAGGAACTATCAATAATTTTAAGACAAAGTATTGCAACTCCGGGACATATTAGCATATACTTATATTTGTGCAAGGAAGGCTCGCAGATGCTAAAAAAAAGCTAAAACAGAGGGTTTTCCTCTGATTGTCAGACAGTATCACACACATAAGCAGAAGATAGTGTTTTTATATAAAAAAACAAATATGTAGCTGCTGGATGGAGTAGAGCGTCAACACAATATGTTACTTAATGTAGTTCACCTCAGCCCAACCAAGGAATTACAAATACCAAACATTCGGAGTAGTGGAGTAATGCTAGTATTATCAGTAACTGATGCATTAAGGGAGAAGATTTTATATGACTTGAGAGCAGAAACTGCAGCAGCTAGTATTATCGTATCGAAACCGACCAATAAATAAATGACCACACACCGGCTCCAGTTGAATGCAATTGATCATCAGTTATCGCAGTTAGTTTCCGAGCAACACGAGCATATCTATTTAGAAAGAAGAAAGGTCCTCGATATCTAATTTGTCGCTTAACCTTTCTTGCCACACGACACTTAGTTCCACCTATCATGGCACACCACACTGAAATATCTGACAATCAAATTTTGTTAACCCGTACAATCTTGCATTCCAAGATCTTGCATAAAGTCGCTTTGACAGTATAATATTCCAACATGACTGGTAAAACGAAGTAGAAACCATAAGAACTTACAACATGCTAACTGAATTAAAAAAAAAGATTAGTTGATTACCTGAAGTTTTTCATAATTCCTGTGTAAGGTATTTCTCTAGAGCAACTGCTGCTCGCATAGCTCTAGTGTCCTTGAGGCTCTGTCGACCTTCAGTAATTATACCTCTTGCAATGATTCTTCCACAACAATCAGACCTCACTTCGAGTCCTAATTTGAGTCTACAAAAAATACACTAAAAACAATCAGCTGAATAATCTACTTTCAATATCACATTCAAGCATGGCACTGAATATTTTTAATCTGTAATAAAATCATCCCTAAAACTACAAACAAACTGAAAGACAAATCATTTTCTCCATATAAATGAAGCACCATTCTGAAATATGAGCGCATTACCATGTATCAAAGAGGGACAATCCTCACCAACATTTGTTGGATGCATTTCAACAGGAGCCCACCAATTAAACTTCCACCGACACATGTAGAAGTTCATCAACCTGATAAGGAAGATGGCAACACCTTTGGTCTCATTACTGCAAGATATGACACAGAGTATAAGAAACCAACACAAAATAATAATTGTTTGGACTATATGCAAGCAGTAAAAAAATGTCAAAATTTTCAGAAATAGAAGCGCATATCACACATTTAGCTATCATATATATCTATATATGCCTCCGGACCGTGCAATTGTTTGGGCATGCCTCAACTGGAATCGGGTTCAGATCGAATATTTGAATAGTTGTTACTTGGCAGTAACTTTGCCAGTATTTTCCTCCTTTTATTCAACTTAGTATCCATGAATTGGAAGTTCCTGTTGCTCTGAAGTTATCTAAGCTTGTGAAAACCTGGGATACAAATGCCAGAAAATGTTTTCAAGGTAACCTTCAGTTCTAGTAGCAGGCTAATTAAACCACCATATTTGTTTGTATCTCTCCTCGTAGGAAGCACCGTGGAATAGTAGGCCAGTTTCCAGAAAATAGGTAGGAATTGGGAAATAAAGGCACCCAACCATGGGTGTGCTTCATACTGTCATTTATGCTGCTGAGATTTATCACAGGAGTATCGAAATACTGTAAAAAATATTTTAACTAACATTCGATCAACAATGATTCAGCTTTACAGTATCAAGCTAGTAACTGAATCAAATACAGTAATTGACCACGCATACTGTATCGAAAGAGGATTACTTGCAGATTCGAGCATCTGGATTTCTTACAGTGACAGTGCTTGAACCGCTTCCCATGAGACATGTATTTGGGACAATTTATTTCCCTATTTGATTTGATGCAAAGAGTAGATTGGCTTGCATACTAAGTCTGCTGCTTCGATGGAATCAAAGAGAACCAGAGCTGCATGCATGGAAAGGCAAAGAAGGTGAGGAGATACCAGCGCCCATGGCCGTAGCTCCATGGCGACGGAGCAGTGCCCGTGTGGCCAGTGGAGAAGGACCACAGGAGGCGAGCTTCATCAACACCACCACGGCGGCACAGAGGGGGCCGGTCTGCACCAGTCTGTGGCGGAGCACCGGAGCAGCCCGTGCACGGCGGAGCCGCGCAGGCGCCCGTAAACCTAGCCTAGGAATGGGTCGCGCACGGCCGCGACAGGCGGGGAAGGGCGAATCGAGCAGAGGAGGAGGTGGAGCCGACCGGCGCGTCGACCGCGGCACGGCACGGCACGGCGGCGGAAGTCGCCGGACCTCGCCGGAATCGGGGGGCGACGGAGGCGGCGATTATGAATCGCGGGAGAGAGGAGATCGTGGAGCAGAGGGGGATTTGGTGACATTTTTTCAGATAGGTCTTTCACTTTTGTCCTAATTTCAGTTTGGTCCTTTGTAGCGTAAAATTGTCGACTGCGGGTTGTTTTGTTACATAGGGAAGGTTTTTTTTGCAAAACCGTCACTGCGCGCTCTGTTGGCCGTCGGATCGCCGGGCGACAGCGCGGATCGTGGTACTGTAGTACTGTATCATGCTACAGTAACTACTGTTCTAGCTACAGTCGCCGAGCGCTGTGAGCGCGAGAAAAGGTTGGTCTTTCATATAGTTAGTAGATAGATTCGTTCCTGTCAAACAGCAGTACGTACGAGAATATATGATTCTCGAGAAAGAATGTAGTACTAGTATATATGCTTGGTCGTACATGCCTCTCCCACCTAGCTTGGTCTGTTAGGAGCCTATCCTACACATACATACCGGGCTGGTCTCATGGGCCACTACATGGGCCTGACCCAAACTGTGAGCGGGCTGGCTACAAGTACCTGGAGGAGGCAGCGAGCAAGACCATCCAATGGGATCACGGCAAACGGCGGCGGCGGCACTTCTCCTCCCACCTCGGCTCTGATTCCCCAATCCCCTTTCATGCTTGTTCATCGAATTTTTTTTTTAAATAATATTTTTTAAACAGAAATTCGAAAAATAGCGCGCGTTTTTCAGAAATTCGGAATCTAGCGCGGCGTCGGCACGGGCCGTGCCGAAACCTGGGTTTCGGCACGGGCCAAACCGAAACAAGCTGGTTTCGGCACGGGCCAGGCCGAAACCAGGCTGCTCTGCATGCATGCCAGGCCTTTCGCGTAACGGCGGGACCGACAGGCCTGTTTCGGCTCTGGCCGTGCCGAAAGTAGCATTTTACATTTTTTTTTGTTTTTTTCCAACTGTTGGCCCATATATTCATATTTCCCGCCACCGCTAATATTTCCCGGCACCGCGCATATTTTGGTTTTGTCGAATAAATTTGTTTCGCGGTCAATTGTACAAATTTGGACATGTACAAATTAAAACATACAAATTCACGTATAAATAAAAACATAGTTCGCACACATACAAATTCACGTACAAATTAAAACATAGTTCGGACAGGTACAAATTACAACATAGTTCGGACAGGTACAAATTACAACATAGTTCGGACACATACAAATTAAACCATAGGGATACACACATAGAAATTGGAATGTAGTGCTAGCCACGTTGGCCACGTCCTCGGTTTACTCGGTTTCCTCGGTTTCCTAGACTTCCTCGACCACGCACAGGATCAGGAACGACTGCAGGATCAGGACCGACTGCAGGATCAGGAACGACTGCAGGATCAGGTCCTAGGCCGTATTTGGGACAATACTTCTCTCTATGCCCAAAAAGATTGCAAAGCAAGCACTGTCTAGTACATCCACCAGCTTCAGACTCGTCCATATCATTCCGGATGCGACGCGAGTTCCGTCTTCCTCTGCGAGTTCTCATAAGAGCAGGATCCGGAATATATTCTCGTTCCATCTCATTCACCTTGTTGAAGTTGCCAACTACTCTAAATCCTGTCATCTCCCCGGTCCAAGTTTCAACCACTGCCTCCTTCATGTAATACGGAGAGACAAAACTGATTGGGTTCATCCCCAACTGGCCAGAAACAGCAAGGACATGAGAACATGGGAGGTGAAGCAGTCTCGGTTTGTTGCACGTGCACTCGCACGTTGGGGTTGCAGTAGCAGTAATTATGACCTCATGAGTTTTCAGCTCATTACCCGCACCAAATCTTGAGGTTGGTAAGCGTACCTCGTACCTCGCTTGTTCATTACCAATACGAATGACAATGTGCCTCCGTGCCTTCTTTATCTTCTTGTCCATGTACTGTCTTATCTTGCGGCAATAAGGTGTGTTGGGGTAATACTCAATATGCTCGACGGCTTCACGACGTCTATCTCTGAAATACGTCAATGTTCCGTGCAAAATACCCTCCACCAGTGCTGTCAGTGGCAAACTCCTATTCCCTCTGAGTACAAAATTGTACACCTCAGCTAGGTTGGTAGTCATGATGCCGTACCTTGCTCCATATTGGTCGTGCAACAGAGACCACTGCACGGGAGGCTCCTTCTCTATCCACTCTTCAAAATTTTTGATTCGTTTTCCCTTCTTTCTCTTCGTACCAGGAGGGTCAATTCCAGGCAAGTCACACAGCCCAACAGGCTCTGAATCTGTCGTATTTGTCGCAGCAACCTGGGCCGCAGCTGCCTGCGCCGCAGCAAGCTGTGTAGCTACCGCTCGTGCCTGTGCAGCTTTCCTTTCCTTCACTTGCTGCCCAGTGAATTCAGTCAGTCTTTCCCACAAAAACTGATACTTCCTCTCCTGATTCTGATTGCACAGTCTTTTAAACAGATTCATCAGCCTTTTACTCTTAAAGCATGAGTAAAAGTTAGCGCCGAGATGACGCATACACCAGCGGCTCTGCATGTCAGTCCATGGTGCTGGTTCATCCTCGGCGGGGTGCTGCAGTGCCTTTATAGCCTTAAGCATACCAGCATGCCTGTCATGAAGGATGCACACATTTGGTCGAGTCTTCACAACTGCCTTTTTCAATTGCCTGAAGAACCATATCCAGCTCTCATAATTCTCACCCTCGACGAAGGCGAAGGCAATCGGGACGATCTGCCCATTGCCGTCCACACCTATTGCGGTCAGGATCTGCCCCTTGTACTTGCCTGTGAGAAACGTGCCGTCCACGCAGAGCACTGGACGACAATGGGTAAAAGCTTCGATGCAAATAGCGAATGAGAAGAACAGTCGGCCGAATACACCATATTGAGGAAATTCCGGGAACCGTTGTAATTCTACTAAAGCATATGTGCCAGGATTCCTCTCCTTCAATGTGCTAACAAGACGAATAACATTATCATAAGAGTCATAGAAAGACCCAAACCTCTCCTCTAGAGCCTTCTGCTTAGCTCTCCAGGCCTTTCCGTACTTAATGGTGGTATTCCATCTTGCCTGAACTGTATCTATGATGTGCTTTGCTACCATGTCTTTCTTGTTCACTATCTCACTGAACAAGAGACGTGCAATGAGAGTTGACGTTAGGTTTGGGTGATCTGTCAGCAAACTATTAATTTCACATGTGTGTGGCACGACGTCTGTCACCACCCACACCACGTCATACTTCGGCAAGTGACCATGCACCCGTGATGGACAACCAATGTCAACACAGCTCATTGTCAAATATTGCCTATTTGACACGTCAGTGCGGAAAACCCTTTGCGTGGACAATGCCCACTGAATCACGGCTTCCCTTAACTGTTGCTTCGTGCTGTACTGAGCCCCGATTTGAATGTTATTCATGTGGTACTCCCAGGACGATTCATGGACATCAGGCACGGCCGTGATGGCAGAGTTGTCCTGATTCCAGTAACTGGGAATAGGCACATCTTCATCATTGTTTTCATCTGAATCATCAGAATCAATATCTTCTGCGACGCCATCCTCGTCTTCCACCAATATCTCAGCCTGTACTGTACCTTCGTGCTCATCAGCATCAGCCTCCCCAATTTGGGCAGGTCCTGCTGACAGTGCTGGTTCATAATGAAGAGGAATTTCTGACAGTGATGGTACATAGCCAACAGGAATTTGAGCATGTCCTGCTGACGGTGATGGTTCATAGCCAGCAGGAATTTGAGCATGTCCTGCTGACGGTGATGGTTCATAATGACCAGGCATTTGGGCACAATGCGAACTAGTTGCTTCACTAGTCTCTCCAGTCTGAACAGCACCGCCACCTATTTCAAAATTATTCTGCTTCAGAACAAACGACACTAGGACTTCTGGTTTTGTCCCTCGGCGTTTGCATGATGCTAGCCAAGAAACCCACTGACTTGTCCGATCAAGCGGCAACAAGTCCCAGCGAATAATTGACCGGGATTTGGTCCATACCGACTGAATCCTAACAGTCCAGTAATTAGGATCATACCCAAAATTCACCGTAAAATACCACTGGACACCGCCGATTTTCACTTTCTCTGGCTCTGTCAACTGAATCTCCACATTTTCAAATTCACTAAGATCAACCCCTGACTCAGATGTACGGACTGTACCGGCACCGTAGTGCACAACAACATTGACCACTTCCATTACCTAAACAAATTTATTCAATCATTAAATACTCCACAGCGGATATATCTAAATATTACGATACATCTAACTGACAACATACACTAATCCTAAAAAATCTAGAGATTAGGGTTTACCCTTGACGCGTGCGTAGCTCCCGCTGCCCGGCTTCAATCTAGCACCACCACCGCCGCACCACGCCTCTAGCTTCCCCAACACCGCCGCACCACCACTATCCACCATGGTTGACCACCATTGCTCCACCTCCACTCCCCCAAACGCCTCCACGAACAACTATCCAATCAGTAGATCGATGATGCCCTAACCCTCCTCTACTCTATTTCTTCAATATGGGTTTGCGAGGATTTTTTGGGGGTAAGAATCGCTGCTGTTTTCCTGGAAACGGAAGAAGGAGAGGAGAAGGACTGGTCGAGTGAGAGAAAGAAGAAGATGGGCGTCGAAGGAGGACAGGCCACCTCTTTTGGTCTGCCTTCTTTCGGCACGGCCCGTGCCGAAAGTCTCGGTTTCGGCAAGAGCCACGCCGAAAGAGGTGGGCCACGCCTGCCGCTGCGCAGGCCGACATGCAGCTGGCTTGTTTCGGTTTGGCCCGTGCCGACGCCGCGCTAGATTCCGAATTTCTGAAAAACGCGCGCTATTTTCCGAATTTCTGTTTAAAAAAATATTATTTAAAAAAAAAATCCCTTGTTCATCTTTGTATCCAAAACCTACCTTGAATCCTTGTAATACTGCTAGATTGAGCTAGTTGTGTATCTGGTACCTAACATCTGGTATCAGAGCCAGGTCACCACCCTTCCCCAAAATTTCCCCAAAATTTTCACCCATCTCATACATCGCCATGGATCCCGAACTCAAGGCATACCTCGATGATTGGCAAGCTGAACGCAAGCGCGACTTGGATGCAATCCAGCAGTCTCTGCTACGCGCCTCCGACTGCTTGCGCCGCAACTCCGACTTGCTCGCGACTGTGACGACGAGCTCCTGCGCAACCGAGCTTGCCACAGCGTCGGCAAGGGAGGCCCAGCGCCCGGCTTCTGTCCCTACCATAGGGGAGCCACTAGCGGTCGCTCCCTTGGCACCAATCAACACCATCACCGTCGCGCCCGCATCCTGTTCGACGGAGTGCGTGGCCCAAACCACCCCAGCGTCATACACCGAGCTCGCCCACGACAAGGACGCCATCGAGCATGGCATCTACGACGACTCCATCCCGTCACCCACAGCCGAGCTCGTCACCGTGCCGTCACGGACGGCTGCGCGCCCGGCTCCGGTCACCAACATCATCATTGTGGCGCCCGTAGCCTGTTCGACAAAATATCCAACCAGCGACGCCAATGAGCTGATGTCTGCTTCCACCCCAGCAGCAGCGCCGATGTCGTCCACAGCCACCGTCGACGTTATCCCTGTGCTCACTGCCGCGGCAGCAAGCGATGGAACCTTCGACGACAAGTCCATCAAGGGTGCAGCATCCATGGTCACCACCTCCTCGTCCAGAAGCCCACACAGCGGCATCTGTGCGTTGGGGTCTGCGTTCGTCCCATCTGCGCCACCGTCTTTGTCCTCAAGCTGGCACCAGGAGCACATGCAGTATCACACACGTTGGCCGCCTCCTTATCTGTATTTGAACTGGTGTGCTAGCAGCAAGCTCCGACCAATACCCTGGCCCTCTTTCAGCGACCTGCCTGATGGTGTGCACCTCACCGAACCAATGCTACCACTTCAAGGTACCTATGGAGATTTTTCAGTTGTTGTTGGTGTGAGTTACCCCTTCCCTGACAGTCTATCCTGGATTAAAACACTGCATATTATTTGCTTGCGATGTGAGCTTGACCGAGAAGAGAAGTTCATCAACGTGCGGCGAACCGCTGAACGAGAGGAGCAATTTACTTCTCTTGGTATGAGCCTGAACATTCCAGAAAATTTTCTTAAGAAACCATGCACAGAATCTACAGAAGTTACATGGAGTGGTCTCGGCAGCAGAGCTACATGTGCTTTTAAGCTCTGGTGCATTCTTTGGTACAGGTTGCTATTGCTTGAACTGACTAGTGAAGATGTTTTTGAATGGTTATCTGAAGACAAACACCTGCCAGTGCAACACTTCAATGGCTCAGGGCCCTGTTGTGTGTACAAATTCAGTTTTGCATTGTTCCAGTGGGAAACTGCTTGGCCACTTGTGGGAAGTGCAAATTATACAAGTGTTTTCCAGCAATGGCGCATTCCTTGGATCAGCTTCCTTTTCCTTGACCTGACTAGTACAGAGAGATATGGCTTGATATTATTCCAATGGTCAACTGGCTGGCAACTTGATGAAGAATGTTCTGATTATTACCAATGGCATGTTGCCTTGGCACTGCCCATCTCTTCTACTTCCAAGGACAGTAAGTGTGTTCTACCAGGGGTTTCTTCACCTGAATGCTCGCTTGGAGTTCAGTACCGTCATGGCAATATCTTTGAAGGATGCCCATCAGAAGATATGGAAATGCTAATGCTGCTGTACAGGAATTATAGTCCCCTGGATTCATGGTCTTGCTATACTGCACTCAAGTGTACCATTGTATCAAAATTGCAATTTTGCAGGCTCATGTATGGAAACCTGCGACCGGCTTGGGGAATCATATCTGGTGCTTTTCTGAAGTGCAACCAGTATATCTGTTGCTGGTATGGACTGAAACCTTGGACATCGTGTATGGCTTATACATGCTGGCTAGTAAATGAGCAAGTGTCTACTGGAGTGGTTGTACTCGGCATGCAATGTCTCAGGTACAAGATCCTAGTTCGCATACCTGTTACTTATCTCAGGGTCAGGCCTATGGAACTATTCCCAGAAGATGTTGCAAGTAGAGAGCACAGCTGTGCAAAATCCCGATGCATCATCATCTTTTGGATGTCATATTATCACCATTGCTCTCCTATGAGGTATCTATGCGGCAAGGATTATTGTTTGCACATCACTAAATTTTCTTGGGAATTGATTCATTTTGTGGTGGCTACTTCTCATGGCAAGACTGTTAGCAACCAAAATGTTGAGGCTGGTCTGTTATTTCATCTCCAACAGGGGCTACGACAGAAGCTATTTGACCTGGCGTTTCTAATCAGA
The DNA here is from genome assembly GCA_947311845.1 of Poa pratensis. Lineage (NCBI taxonomy): Eukaryota > Viridiplantae > Streptophyta > Magnoliopsida > Poales > Poaceae > Poa > Poa pratensis. The sequence goes on from CAMZMU010000084.1 coordinate 5,706,624, forward strand.
ACTGAAGCACCTGGGAACCCAGGCACACATCTTTCAGCAAGTCCTTCTTTCACACGACGCGAGCCTGCAATTACCTGCCTTTTCAAGATGGGAAGTATGTCTTGGCTCGAGCCGCTTATTACTTTGACCATGATGACCACGACTGCTACGTCGTTGCCTTTTCTCGACAAGATCGACATTGACCACATCTATGATCTAGAGCCGTTTCAAGGAGGGAGGAACGCCATAGCTGTGACCACCTTCTTCGAGCAAGTTTCTGCTAGCCACAAGTACTACTACATGAGTGCTTCCTTTGATTGGGTTCCCATCAGCGACGACTACTACTCCTACATTGTTCAGGCCTACCCCAACTTTGGTTACTACGGCATCTCTGACAAAATGAAAGATCGTCGATTGCAATGGGATCCAGGTGGTTTCTTCGTAATGTCGGCTTGGGGTCAAGCCGAGTTTCAAGGAGGGAGGGATGTTAGGAGCCTATCCTACACATACATACCGGGCTGGTCTCATGGGCCACTACATGGGCCTGACCCAAACTGTGAGCGGGCTGGCTACAAGTACCTGGAGGAGGCAGCGAGCAAGACCATCCAATGGGATCACGGCAAACGGCGGCGGCGGCACTTCTCCTCCCACCTCGGCTCTGATTCCCCAATCCCCTTTCATGCTTGTTCATCTTTGTATCCAAAACCTACCTTGAATCCTTGTAATACTGCTAGATTGAGCTAGTTGTGTATCTGGTACCTAACATGGTCATACAAGCAACAATATTGCAAAGACTTTGCTCATTAATATACTTAGTTTGGAAGTTGACATTTCAGCTGTCCACAACTTCACATAGATACAGATTGCAGCACTATTATATTTCCCTTTTGAAGTTAACAAATTGTAATACTCAAATTTAGAGGAACACGGGTGACTTGACTAGTGAATGAGGGAGTTGTTTTCACAGCATGAATGACAACATAATCTTCCGTGCTGCCGCTGCGGAGGACTGCGGTCGTCTGCTCCGTCGACATCTTCCGTTCGTGCGGTCCTCTGAGTCGTCGACACCTCTCGATTGGTGCGTGCCTCGATCTCTTGTGAACTTCATTGCGTTTCCCGATCGAAATATATGGGAACGACTCGGTACCGCCCGAGCGATTTCCTAAACGCGAAGCTGGCCTCCGTATAAGCTGGGCCGCAGCCCACTACGTGGCAAGCTGTTGCCTGTTGGTTCAGTCGATCCGTAGAGCATCAATGCGGTGCGGAGCATCAAGGAAGATGGAATGGGATCATATGGCCACATTGTTCAGCCGTTCAGGAGATAAGGGCCAGATCGCAGGATTTTACCTCAGTGGATTTTGTCCACGAGCGAAGAACTGCAAACGTCGACGCACACAACCTGGCAAGGAGCTCTTTATACCTCAGTCTAGGCAGGCATGTGTGGTTCTTTTCTCCACCCGAGGGTGTTTGCGCAACCTATAACTCTGAGTAAAGCAGTGGAGATCTCCAAAAAGAAAAGAAAAAAAGTCGATCCGTAGAGTCCCTTAAAAAAAACAAGTTGATCGGTAGAGAGCAGACTGTCCAGACTATGGCTCCATGTTTAGTTATCGCTATTTTATGCCTCTGGTTTCTTTTGACTCTTTTGGCCTTGCTTTTTTTTCCTTTTTCATTATTCTATACATGATTTTCATTTTTGAACCTTTTATTTGTCAGGTTGTTCACATGCATGCAACAATGACTGTTTATAGGCTTCTTTTCTCATTATTCACAATTGTTCTAATCACTTGACCCTAATTTCAATTCATAGTTCCTGATTTTTTATTTCACAATTTTCTGAAACTTTGTTCCAATTAGACTGAATTTGTGTTTTTCTATTGTCGAGATTTGTTCCATGGGTGTTAAAAGTTAAATCTGGATAAATAATAGTTTTGGCTTATAGTAGGGATATGTTTTCATGACACTTCAATTTTGTTCCACTTAGTCAAAAGTTATATTCCTTCATAGTTATATTTTTTTACGGATGATTATACCTTTTCAACTCATTCCAGATTTTACCCACTTGTACAGAAAGATACTATAGAAACGGGTCAAAACCCTCATCGACAATAGAAAAATGATACGTTGCCCAAGCCTCGTTACTGATGTGAAGGGCCTCAATGGCGATGGAGTTTCACACCATTGCCCATAATATTGGCAACGAACATAATATGTAGTCGTTGTTTTAAGTTCTTTACATCATATATGGAGATTAGTTTATAACCCCTTGTAGTAATGAGGGGTATAGGAATCACAAAAAGCACGGTGAGGCCGGCTGCGCCGTCGATGGAGCCTCGGCTCCTGCCTGACGGGCGCCCTTTTTTCACCTTCTTCCTCTTAGCAGTACAAAAGACTGACTGACACCGACTTCAGTGCACCGTGGATGGAGCCCCGCTCCTATATCTTCCCGTCTTCCATCATGGTGATATGAAACCTGACGAGCATTTCAGGAACACGTGTGAGACCATAGATCTCACCGTTGTAGAAGGCGATGTCCCAAATAAGCTCAATTCGCCAAGGTATTATGGACCATCCAGTGTTCGGGCAACCGACTCTGCACAAGGCGATACTAACACGACTATCCATAAAGGCGGCAAGGGTGCAACCATTGGAAAGAGGTGAGGTCTCCAGAGAAGATGATTTTCTTGATGTTGTTTTCTCTAGTGCACGTGGATGTGCTGGGTATGGAGCCGAACATGCTTTGCTTGGCAGAGAGCACCACCTCAGCACCGGAGAAGAGGTCCACGATCACCAGCTTGCGATCTGGTTGAGAGACTTATGGGTGTCTTTTTATGGATGACGCTGTCTCATTTAAATGGGAATTGACTATATCTAGAAGATTCACTGTTAAATTTATTATTTTGATTTTTTTTGCATGGGCATACATCTTTCTTGCTCAAGTACCTTTGGAACTTAAAGGTGCCGCTCAAGATAAAGAATTTCATGTGGTTTCTTCATCGAAAACTTTTAATCGCTAAAGATAACCTTGTTTAAGAGACGTTGGACATGATGTAAGCGGTCTGTGTTTTGTCATTCTGATGAGTCTGTTAAGCATTATTCTTATCTTCTCTTTTTGCACGTCATATTTGGAGACTCATTCACTTCACTTTTAATATTACTCCGGCAACTAGTATTGCAAATATGTTTGATAATTGATATTGCATTCGCATTAGAGTTTGTGCTTTAGTTTGGTCAATTTGGAATTGTCGGAACAATGTCGTTTTTAACAAGACTGGAGTTGTTCATTTTTCCCTGATTGTCATGTAGCAATTTAAGAAAACTGAGAATATCATCTGGTTCACAATTAAATGTAAACATCATAATCATACGTAAAGTCGTTGAGCAAATATTTAAACCTGTTTACGCTGTCTTTACATAGAAGAATAAAGAAAAAAGCTTGAGGCACATGCACTCATGTTATAATACTCATGGACGATAAAACTAAAATAGTAAACGCAATGAGAGTTTTATGAACAACTCCAGGGCATTGAGTTTTTTTTTAAACAACTCATGAATCTCCTACACCAATGATTCCACCGTTGACGTCCCTAGAAAAAAATGATTCCACCGTTCAGAAATCCTTTTTTCTTGACATACAGCTTTGATGAACATTGGTGTTGTCCACCTCCAACACGTATTGGTTCTTACTACTGAGGGGAGTTGAATAGTATGTTGACTACATGTCTGGAGGGTAAAGCCAGGTGACTGAATTACAACGTTCCCGCCACATGGAAGAATTATAACAACGCATTAAGTAGTATCCTGTCCTTCCCACACCATCGTTGATACTCTCCTCTTCCCTGCAATATATTTGGTCACCATCGCCTGAGGTAAAAGAGTACACCTTGTCAGCAGGCAACTCTTTTTCACTACTAGGCCTATAGTAATAGATGTGGTTTCTCTTTATTCCGTGACGCCCGGCGTCTGGGACATGAATCGCCTTAGACCACCCTAGAAACAAGGCATAGTCTCCGAAGCTCGTCACCTCCGACCACTTGTACATGTAAGCCGTGTCGTCGTTTGCATCGACGAGTTCGAACACTCTGAAGAAAGCCTCAGTGTTGTGCGTCCACCTTCTATTCACCGCAATCAACAATTTGCCGTGCAGTTCAACAATGTAGGCATCATACTCCATGGGATTGTAGTCGTAGTAACGTTCTTGGATGGGCAGCTGGTGGGTGGCCGTAATCACTGGCGTTCCGTCTTCCATCATACCAATTTCAAACCTGACGAGCCATTCAACACGTGTGAGAGCATAGAGCTCACCATTGTAGAAGGCGATGTCCCATATCAGCTCCCCAAGCCAAAGCTGTGCGGACCACCCACCGTCCGGAGAGCCAACTCTGCACACGGAAATACTATCAAGATTATTTCTTAGGGCAGCAAGGGTGCAGCCGTTGGGGGAGGCAGGGTCTTCGGAGAAGACGATTTTCTTGAGGCCGTTTTCACTATAGCTCCTGGTCAAAGAAGGTATCGATGTGATTGTTCTTTGCTTGGCGGAGAGCGACACTTCAGCACCGGAGAAGAGATTCACGATCACCAGCTCGTGATCGTCGGTGGCGTCGATCCAGCCACCCTGGTAGGAACCGACAAACCGCTTCTTGACCGCCTTGCTCGAGAGGCGCAGGACCCAGCTGCCAGCGGGGCCGCACAGATGCTTCTTCCTGCTGCGTCCGTCCGGTGAAAGTATCAGCCATGGGACATCAGGCGTCACCGGGAGCCGCGAGACCGCGCCGCGCCACAGCCTGCATACGGCGGCGAGGCGTGCGCGGTCGCGAGGGGACTCGATCCTGAGGTGGACCATGCCGACGATGTCGTCGGGAGTTCAGACCACCGCGAAGCTGATAACGACGAGTCAGTCCTCCCGTGACCGTGGCCGACGGCCATCCGCTTCGTCGACGACATCCGTCGACACGTACGTACGTGTCTCGATGGATCTCCTCGCTGATTAAGATATTTTGCTGCCGTGGCCGACGATGGTCGTCTGATTACGAGCAGCGGTGGATAATGCCCCGATCTCCTCTGTTCCCGGCCGGGTTCGATACATATACTTGTCGGACACGACACCACAACTCACGTAGTTGCTGGACATACATATACTTTTAGGAGCCTGATGTTACTAAGCTATGTTACTAATTCCACAGTGGGGAGTAACCAATATGTGGTGTCATGCAAGATTTCATTTATTAGACTATAGACTCATTTTGTCTTGATAGGTGTGATGTTACAGTAACTAGCTAAGTTATCACAAGCACCTCTCTCATCATTAATTACCTGCCACAAAAGCAAACTTGTCTTGAAATATGTGATATTACTAGCTAAGTTACTCCCACTGTGCCTAGCCTTAGTACTTGTATATTTTTCTTGTCGTTGGAATGGAGATATATTGATAGTACTTTATTCACATAATTAAGGACATACTAGTTGTTTAAATAGTACTCGCGGTTCAACAGAAAACTTGCTCGTATTCTCTTGTGGTTGATGTATATTCGGGCTATATTAGTATTTTCTTTCTTTCTTGAGTTATAGCAGCCATGTTCAAGCAGGCTCATCGTTGATCTATCTGTTAAGGACACCTCCTATCTGTTACGGACCTAGCTGTGTTGTTACAGTCTCTGGAAGGAACGCAATAGGAGAACCTTTCAGGGTTCATCTTGACCACGAGTGAGGTTTTGACTTTGATCAGAAATGATTTGTCCCTCTCCAGCAAGGTTTTGGTTACCGGTCGGTATAAATATGGATACTGGCTGGTAACCGAATTTCCCGAGCAACCCCAAGAAATGTTAGTATCGGTCAAAATATCTCTAGAATTTTTGAAAATTTTGAATTTGAACGCCCAAATTTAGCTAAATAGAGTGTTTTCTCTCAGTATTTACACGTTCGAAGACTTACACTAGTAGGAAAAGGTCATTAGTGGCGCACCACTTTTGGTCTTCTGTGGCGCATGGTGGGTGCGCCACAGATACGTCGCCACTAAATTGCAATTCTGTGGCACACGCCCATATGCGCCACAGAAAGACCAAGATTCTGTGGCGCACCACCACCACCATGCGCCACAGAAATATTTCAGTGGCGCATCCCGTAGACATGCGCCACATAATTGTTTTTTGAATTTTTTAAAAAAGGCGGCCAGATCTAGATCTGGATCTAGCGCCGCCGGAATTTCGTCGGAGGCCGT